>JAOEHX010017128.1:0-10331 GCA_025448015.1 Bolborhynchus lineola
GTCCTTGGTCAGACTGAACATTACTGAGCAGCAGCTGAAAACATCGGTGTTATCAGTGCTGTTCCCAGGCTGAAAGTCAAAAACACAGCGCTGCACCAGCTACCAAGAAGAAGAGAAACGACTGCTGCTGCTGAACCCAGGACCCTGTGTAAATTAACAACCAGCAAAAACGTGTGGCCTCATTGTATTTCTCCTTTGGCATGCAAGACAAAAATACGCATTTAAAGTAATTCCACCCACGGAGGACAAGTAGTTGAGTATGCGACACACACACTATCACGTACTTACTTGTGTATTACTATCACATACAAACGTCAAAGTCATGTGCTCAAAAACACTTGCATGTTTTACTTCGTAAGGGACAAATAAACACTAGAAACAAACAATGCAGGCTCCTCCGCAAACCAAGGAAGTTCACATGGAAAACTGCAGCAGGGCATTTTCCTTTTGTGCATGAGAGCAACATTTCACATATATTTTTTACAGATAAAACATCCCTTGGGAAAAAGGGCTGTACAGCCTTCCTTGCACTTCCTGTAATTATCAGATGGTAATTTGTTTCATCTCTAGGATTATAAAGAAGCTGGCAGCAGGCAGTGAGTACCCATACACTCAAACCTAGAGTCTTTTTGTGTCATAAACATGCAGAGTACCCAGGCAGTGTGCGGTGTCAGAAGGACCCTCTGTGGCCATATGAAGACATTTCAGTTTCTGAACTTCATTCAGTCTCCCTTCTGTTAACTTTCGTCTCTTCAATTGTGAACCAAACAGAGGTGGTCCATCAGATTAATCTCTAGCTATCCTAGTTCTCTGTCCACCTTAAAGTGACAGCAGCCAAACTAAAGATAGCAATTACCTTGGAATTTTGTTTACATTTTCCAATAGATGGGTTTGTCCTTAACCCCATTTTGGTTTCTCAATTCGCCCCCAATATTTTCAGATATCTGAATAATCAATTCTGTTGGGAATCTGGATGCACTGTGTAATGCCTTGGATCAACTGTCAAATGATGTAAGATCTCAGCATGTAGCACAGGTTCTGCCCAAGACTAAAAATTTGGCCTAACAATGTCAGGAACCATCTCAAAATTTAATCTCAGTCACGGAAAATGGATATATTTAAAGATGTATTCAATATTATGGAGAAATGGTCAACCAGTACAAAAGGCAACGGTGAGCACAATGAAGGTACTGCTGTACACACTGTAACGCCTCTGAGGAATCCAATAAATAGAGACAATGCTGGAAACTCAGACTGCCTGCGTTTCCCCACTACCTACACCTACAGATGAGGGATGTATAAAAAGCCACAGGTAGGTATCCAGAAAATCTTATCACCTTCTGTTGATGCTATTCAGGAGGCTGCAGACAACAGAGAGACTGTCCAGGCTAAGCACAGTTTTATTAAGCTGCTACTTGGAAAAGGCCATGAATAAGCTACAGTGGAGTTCAGGCTTTTGAGGGAGGAAGAGAGGAGTTACTCTGGGAGAAGAATCAGCTGCAGGGAAGGATGGTATTTTGACAAGTAACTGACAGCATAAGCATTACTAATAATCTTTTCTTGAGTCAATTCAGTGCTTTCTGCTGCTCAAATGAGATGCTGCTATTCATCTGAAAAGTTTCTTCCTATATTGGAACTAAATGCATTGCCTTAAATACAGGTCTGCAGACTAAATAATTCTCAAAGATTGTCAGGAAGCCTGCAAGATTTTTAGTAACAGCAATATCTGACCTGTCCTCCAACTCTTCTAGCAACAGGACAGATATTCTAAGCTAGGTCACCTTACAACAGACACCTGTGCTCAGAAAAGCTGACTCACTGGGAGCTGTTTAGTCCTGAATCAGGCTTTCAAATGAAACACAGCAAATCCTTTCTAGCTAGACATACAGACCCCACTTCCAGTCTTCCATGAAGCAGGCACATAAGCATTGCACTACTCTGCTACTCAACTCAGCACAAGCTGGAGACAAGCTCATCATCAGCCAGCTGTCTGTAGTGGTTCCTTCGACAGGAATGAATGGTCTGGAAAACACATCTAAGCAGGAGGTATTCAGAATTTTAATGTAAGGGTTTAAACGCAGGCTGGCCTGTCATACTAAATACCAATATTAGCTAACGGTAGACATCACTTATTTCCATGTGTGGGGTTTTGGGGGGCTTGTTTCTCATTTTCTTCACAAAACCAGGCTCTTTTTTAATATACTGTCCCAATTCTTGCAGGGTTTCTTTTTTCCCTTCAGAACTGCTGTGAAAAATGAACGGTCCACCAGATCACTCAGACCTACTCTCCAACTGCTCAACTCCATCAAATTTCTCTTTGGAAACCTCAGAGCAATGTGGCAAAGAGACACATCTTGAGAACATCTTTTTTGCAACTTTCTACTTCCTGGACTTCATCCTGGCTTTTGCTGGCAATGCCCTCGCTCTTTGGCTCTTCATCCGGGACCAGAAGTCAGGCACGCCTGCCAACATCTTCCTGATGCATCTTGCTGTGGCTGACCTGTTCTTTGTGCTGGTACTTCCTACCCGGCTGGTGTACCATTTCTCTGGTAACCACTGGCCGTTTGGTGAGATCCCATGCAGACTCACTGGCTTCCTTTTTTACCTCAATATGTATGCCAGTATCTACTTCCTGATGTGTATCAGCGTTGATCGCTTCCTAGCCATTGTGCACCCTGTGAAGTCCATCAAGCTCCGGAGGTCCCTTTATGCCCATTTGGCATGTGCCTTTCTATGGGTTATAGTTGGGGTTGCAATGGCACCTCTGCTGCTCAGTGTGCAGACAGTTGAGATGAAAAACACAACTGTCTGCCTGCAGCTCTACAGAGAAAAGGCATCACGTCATGCCCTTGTGTCCTTAGCAGTGGCATTCACCTTCCCGTTTGTTACTACAGTGACTTGCTACTTATTAATCATCCGAAGTCTGAAGAGTGGGAACAGAGTGGAGAAACACCTGAAGGAAAAAGCTATCAAAATGATCATCATGGTCCTGCTGATCTTTCTGATTTGTTTTGTACCTTATCATGTCAATCGCTACATTTACATTCTCCATTACAATGGAGCCAAAACTTCCTGTGAAACACAGCGTATTCTAGCTCTCAGTAACCGCATCACTTCCTGCCTCACAAGTCTAAATGGTGCCTTTGACCCAGTCATGTATTTTTTTGTAGCTGAGAAATTCCGTGAGGCTTTGTGCAATCTGTTCTGTGTTAAAAAGACTGCAACGTTGCCTCAAACATACGAGGGTAAGACAAATGAAAGCTCACTAAGTGCTAAATCTGAACTGTGAACATGACTCCTGTCACTACTTCAACTGAAGAACGCTCTCTTCCACCAGAACCAAGAGAGCAAATATGCAGTGAGATGGTACACCCGGAGTCAAACTCATCCTGAGGAGGGATGTTCTGTTGTTTTTATGGGACTGCAGTTAGCAAGAACCACTCTGACAAGAGTCAGGTGTTCTTGTCTTACTGAAACGGCAAACACAAGCACAGTTCTACTGATTTCCAAGATGTGAAACCGAGGGCTGAACACTTAGGAACAGGGAAGGGGGCAAAGAGGCTATTAAACTCATCTATCTAAAACCAAACTTAACTCCCAAAGCATTCATAACACCTCTTCCTCTGCACAATGCATGCAGCCTACTTTAACGTTTTACACTGTGCCAGCTCCTGAGACAGACCTGCCCGATGAAAGGGCAGGATGCCTGCATGCTGTGTTTAAGCCCCTGAATTCAAAGCACTTAAACACTATATGAAGAAAACTGAAACTACATGATGGAAAGGAAAAAAAAAGACCAAAATGCTGCACCGCACCCAATGTGGACTGGACTGAAGACAGGAACTACAAGGTTTTTACTTCTTCTCAGCATTCAGAGCTGGAATTGAGCACCCAGCTTCACACTGCCTTTCCTATCTGCCCACTGCCACCGTCTAAAAGCTGCAGACAGAGGCTGGACAACTTGCAGTATTTTGCCTCTTTTAAGTAGCTCCTAGCAAAACATCAGATACCCTGGTAACCCTCAGCATAAAGAACTGCAAAGGGCTGCTTAGGAATGCAGCATTCATCTTAACCACATACTGAATTACAAAAATACAAAACCAAATGGCAAAAGTGAATAGGAAGCATATGAAGGAGTTCAGTCTACTCTGCCCAGAAGGGATGTGTATCTTTGAGGTGTTCTACAACTTTTCTAGCAAGGCTATTCCCTCACTACAGATAAAGTAGGGATTATCTTAACTATCCTCACTGATACACATGGTATGCAGTGGAAAATGCCTGGAAATGACAGGCACACTAGGGAAGACCAGGTACAATCAGAAGCAGGAAAAAGAACCTAAGAGTTTCCAATATTATTTCCTAGAAGACAGCTTCTATGCTATGGAGATAAATATTAAAGGAAATAATGTGATTTATACATACATTTGCATCTCTCTTTTCAATGCTCTTGGGAATGAACTCCTTACCGGTTTAGATTTGGTCCACAAACAATGAAATCAAATATGCTTTATCTTGCTTGAACGGCTTCAATCCTGGCTGCCTTCCCAAAACACCCTCGGTGCTATCACAACAGCCCGTCTAACAAGCTTAGGTGTCAAAAGAAAACCAGTTATGCCCAACTCCAGAAACTAATGCAAAGAAGCTGCATGAAGGATGGAAGAGAAGAGAGAGTTGAGAGGACTCCCTGCTGGACAGGGTACATGTGTATAGCCCTTTCCCTTTTTCACTGTTTAGATAACAATAGTATAATCTTTAGGGAACTACTAGACTTTCCTCAAGGTGTATGAAAGCCTGAAATTAACTATGAATTGAGCAACAGTGTCTGCTAACTGCTGGATGGTTTTATTTTCTTATCATGGTATGCTTTTGTACAAGTGCCCTTCAATGGTTTTTATTTCTTACTTCTTAATTAAATGCATTAATCAACCTTTAAGACTCAGTTTTACATTTCCAGATATAAGATGAATTATTTCAGAATACCAGAGGAACAGGCTTTCCTGTAATCCTCATGTTCCTCTCCTACTCTTTTGCTGTACTTGATTTCCTGTTCTGCAGCTTACTCCATAAATAGCCTGCCCAGGATCACACAGTCCCTTTTACTCACTTGCTACTTAGCCTTTTGCCTGAAACCCCTTTCTTTTCCAGAACCCATGCACTATCTAATAAAATTTGAGGTTTTGCTTTCTACATGTTTCACTGAACGAAGAACACTGCTCTTCACTCCATTTCCCATCTCCTAAGAAGCTATTCCTTCAAGCTTCTTCTGTATCTTTTCAAGCTTTACCTCCCAGTGTACAACTAACTGACCACCCTCAACAACTCACCATTGTGTCAATAATAGACTGATAAAGCTTTCAGAGCTCCTGCTCTGTCTTACCTGCCAGCATTCCTCACAAAACCCAGGTCAGCAAGCGCTACATCGCAGAGCTCACAGCGGAAACATTCTGGGTGCCAGTTGTTGTTCATTGCCTTGATAACACGCCCAATAATGAACTCACCTGCAAAACAAAAGCAACACCTTGAGATATAGGCAGAAGACAGCGTTATTGAAAGTCTACTGCCCTTTATAATCCTTCCACTTTAATTTCACAAGGACTAGGAGAGCCTAACTTTGAAAAATACCAACACAAGCCAAAACAAAAACCCCACAACCAGGATACCCCAAAACCCTCTGGTATCTCACTCTGTTTCCCTCCGGAGCTCCCTAAAATGACCTCTGCAGCTGTGGGAGGTTTGCACAGCCCTGTAGCTGTTAGCCCATGGTATTGACATGCACCACATCTTACCGCATTCCCCACAGCAAGGAGCAAACAGCATCTGAAAGTCATGTTCACAGTACTTCCGACCTTCAAACTGGGAGCAAAACAAGAGAGAAGGAGCCCTCATGAGTAACTGAACTACTCTTGTGTCTTGACAGATCAGCACGATTTTCCATTGAAATGACCAAGTCAAGGTAGGTCAGGTTTTGCAGTTCGAGCCCGCCCTCACCTGTTCTTAAACTCTTAAGGATTTTCCATCAGGATATACCCAGATATGGCTTTGGCCTTGTGGTCAATTTGCTAAACTAATAGCAGTGCTACTGCAAGATGGTAAAAATCTCTAAGAGCCCAAAGTCCTTTTCCTATAGTTGACTTTAATTTCATTATAGCTTTATTTTTTATCACTCATGTAATTCAGAACTGCTCCTCCTACACGAGGTTAAAACTCAAGAATGCAGCACATTTAAACCAATGTGTTATTCAAAATACGTGTTTGCACATAGCCTGTAAAAATACTTCAACCTTATTTTGCAATAGGTCCACCAATCTTGGTTAGCCACAAAATGTCTAAAAAGAAAGACCAAAAAATCACTTTTGCCTTATGAAGTATTAAGAAATGTTTTCATTTTGAAATCCCTCTTACCCAAACAGCAAGCACACAGTTTTTGTTGTTACTGATGGACAGGAAGGAATAGGTAAGAATTAAAAGAAAAGGAAATCAGGTCCAAAGCCCCTCCAAAAATACCAACAAAGGTTTAGGACTAAGAACTTAAACATGTGAGAAAGATGTAAATTCATATCCAGGACAGAATTTTCACCTGATTCCTCGTATTTTAACGGAGCTATTTCTCTGCTCTTACACACAGTATGCGACCTCACCTCGTAAAAAAGTCCATCTGGGAACTGACGGAAACACTGAGCACAGACAAAGCAGTTTTCATGATAGAGCTCCCCATTGCTGTTGACAATCTTCTCCGCAGGATCAAATCGAGCCTGGCAGCGTTCACATACTGCATTTGCGAGAGCATCAGACATATTACTGGAATAAAGACAAGAATAAGAACGTGAGCAGTGTCACAGCCAATCACATCAGTATAATGATATCATCCAAGTTTTCCCAACAACTATGAACACAACTTTTCCACATGGCTTTAATCTTCCTTTTACAAGAAACAAGGACCAATGAGCCAATTCAGCACTGACATTAGGTCTAAATAATGTCCTTGCTGCTCACACGTGGCAGAATGAGCTCAAGCAGCAGCCCTACCTATTGCATGCTTTTGGCTGCTTCCCCGGACTTTCATCCCATTATGTCATCCTGCTGGTAGCTCATAGCCAATATGCATCATTTAAAAGTAACCAGGAATTCCAAGAGCAGCAAACACAACGAGCCTGACTTCCTGGAATTTCTAGTCTCTGGATGAACACCTCCAAGGATTCTTTGATGTGTAATAAACGCTGATACCCCACTGCAGTCTCCCTTTCAACTGTAGGGATTAACAGGGCATTTTCCCCTCTACCCAGCAATTTATGTGTACAAAATTAATTACAGAACAATTGCATACAATGCCTCTGTCTTCCAAACAAATTAGTTGAAGTTATTGAAGTATTAACAAGGTATGGAAAGCCAGAAGTCACTCTGGCTGACCTGGCAAATGCATCAGAAAGTGAGGCTAAAGAACACCCAAGCCACACCTACAAATCACATAAAGGTCATTTCCTCTGTTGCCCGTAACATGTGGAATGACATGAACCTCTTTCACAAAACGTTCATGCCTGCCATCATGGCAATCTAAGTTAGAATCATAGAACAGTCAGGGTTGGAAAGGACCTTAAGCTCATCCAGTTCCAACCCCCATGCCATGGGCAGGGACACCTCCCATTAAACCATATCACCCAAGGCTATGTCCAACCCGGCCTTGAACACCACCAGGGATGGAGCATTCACAACTTCCCTAGGCAACCCATTCCAGTGCCTCTCCACCCTCACAGTGAAGAACTTCTTCCTCATAACCAATCTAAGCTTTTTCCTCCTTTTTTTGTTGGTCTTTTCTGTTACTATTTCCCAGCTTCCTGGGGTAGTGGCCTCCTTTCCTGCATGGGCAACAGTCGACGCTTGAGGCCCCCGCGCAGTCTGGTCCTGAGGCAGCACTCTGCTTCCTCTCAGCTTCCCTGACACCTTTCAGCCCATTGACAGCGTCCCGCAGCTCCTCTGTGTATCAGCAGAATGCAGCTTGAAAATCATATATAGCATGTCCAAACAGGGAAGGAAAAATTATCAGGAGCGAGTGAGTTTCTTGTCGCAATGCTGGTTTGCTTTTAACCACCAGACTGTACAATGATATAAAAAATTCACTATTGTTACACTTTAAGATACAGAAAAACCTCTGTTTTTTTGCTTTCTGGGCACCTTCTGGACTCTATGATTCAAAATATAGCAGGCTGATAACTGGGAGTATAATTTCTAGCGTGTTAAAGATCTCAGACAGATTTGTGTAGTAGCTTTCCTGAAGTACATAACGTACAAAATGAAAGATGGCTTGGTTTAAAAGTGGTTTTGCTTTCTTCTCATATTCAAAACTACTTTGAAGTGAATTTCCATCGCTATTCTACAACCTGACATGCTGCCTTCCACACCTCTTCATAGAGAGCAGTAATCGAATAAGCATGTTCCAGTAGTAGAAGATCCTCTTTCCTCTGCTCAGAGGCACCCTTGCAGAAACACCGCTTGTATCCCAGGGCTTTGTGCTCTGAGCACAGCTAAAATGAGCAGGCAGAAGTGCAGGCAGCAGCCCCATGCTCCCCAGGCAACAAAACCAGCCCTGTACTTCAGCTGGCTCAGCTGAGCCAAATGGATCACATCTGCAGCCTGTACAAACATCCTACGCTGTGACCTGGAGCGACCGCTCAGTAAAAATAGACTTTCTTTCTGCCACTGCAATTCCAAGGGTGGTAAAGACCGAGGAAGCTCATAATAATTTCAAGGATGGAGTAGTGATTTAGCAAAAATTTGTTACAACTTGTTTCCTTATTGCAGTATGAAGGAGCTTAAAAAAAACCCAAACAGAAAGGGACCAGATTTATGGACAAGCAGGAAATCCTGCAATTTCATAAACCAGAGATCACAGGTTAAACACAAAACCATCAGTGTTTGCAGCAAAGCCAGGAGACCTAATCGGCTTAGTTTTCAATTGCAACTCTTTCCGTTATGTCATGCAAAGGGGTACCAGGACTTGAAAACAGAACCTCCACACTGAGCGTCTTTTCCCTCGATGCCTGAATTCCAAGCCATGAGCTAGACAACAACCACGATGATGAAAACCTTGTGTCAATGTCAGTGAAAAAGCTCCTTTGGGTTATGGCAGAAGAAACAGGCAAACAGCGTTCCAGAGCCTCATAGTTTCCTACACGTCAGCCGGTATTACGCCCTACACACAAACAGCAAAGCATGATTTGAGGTTGTGTTTGTTGGGGGGGTTCTGTTTTAGTGACACAAAATAAACATTTTAAAAATCCCATGGTTTTTTTCCATTCTCCAAATGGACTTTAACAGCACTCTACAGAAGGAGCAGTACCCATCACTGCCACTACCAACTCCCTGGCTGAACTCCGCAAGAACAGAGCTGCCACCATTCCAACAGCAGCGTGCAACAACTGCAGCCGTGTTCCTGTATGAAACACAGGGCAAGTTCACAAGAGTGACAGTTCATATCAAACACTACCGAGTGTACTTATCCTGGGAGAGATTCCCACACAAGTTGCACAGCTGTGTTGGCAAGAAAGATGATGAAGAGACAGGGATTCAATCATAAGGCTTTCAGGAGCCTCCATTCTGAAACCACCATTTGCGGGCTGTAAGGACAGAGTAACCCCACAGTAAACCCTAACTTCTGAAGTGTAAAATCCATTGGGAAATTTAAATTCCTACTGAAAGCCCAATACACAGTTATTTGCTGTTCTGTCTTCCCTTACCACAAAGTACAACTTGGGATTAACTTTTTAACTCTCAAAAGATTAATTTACCTCGTTCATTTGCAAAAGGAAGAGCCTATCTAGAGCCCCAAGAGTTTAATTACTGTTCTGCTGATGCATGATGATCCATGAGGTCCAACTTCTAACTATGGAATTTTGCTCAAGATATCCCAATACTTTTTTAACAACACAATATTATACACAGGGGAAAAACCACTAATGCACTGGAGAGAAGGAACACCACCAAAGGCATCCTTTTGACAGTGGTGTCAAGAGTGACCACAAAAGTCTGCCTTGCTGCGTCCGTCACAAGACATTTAGATCTGAATCTTCCCCACAAAGGACAGTCCCCAATATGGAGTGCTTCTCGTATTCTGTTTGCTGATCTTTTTGCAATTAGGTAAAGTACAGAATCTTCCTCTGTTTTAACAATAAGCTAAGACAGGAAAGGCTATTAAAACATGACCAGCTCAACATCCTGAAGTTATCCTGCCCTGTGCAAACCTGCAAAATACAGTGCTCAAACAATGCTTTTTCCAATCTTTCACCATTACATGCTGTATCTTTAACAAATTACCAAAGTGCCTACAGAAATGAGTT
>JAOEHX010017128.1:18186-66071 GCA_025448015.1 Bolborhynchus lineola
GAATTTCTTTTCCCCCTTTTCAAAGTATTCTTTTAAATAGATCTTTCCTTTTCTGCAGATTTTTTCTCTGTATAATACTTTTATTCACTATCATTTTCCATACACATCTTTTGTTCTAAACAGAGAGAAAGCACTTATTAAACAAAGCTCACTTGGTCTTAATTCGCCTAAGGTCTTGCTCTCTTTCCTCGTTAAAAGCTAAGTTAAACAATATTATTAAAGCGTTTTCTTAATGTTTTTGAACTTACCTTAATTTTTCTTTTTCCCTCCACTAATGGGAAATGCTGTTACTCATTCACAGTCCATCTGCCTAATAGAAACTAGCTTCTGAAAATTAAAGTGCTAGCATGTAAATTCTTGTATGACATGCCCCTATCTGAAGATTAATTTGTGCAATTCATGACTGATGAGATGCATTATTATCTGCAAACTTATCACCTCTCTTACCCAAGTTTCAGCTCAATCTGATCTTTGTTAAGACTTAACAAGAACAAATGCAGTTCTTCAGAACAATGGAAAAAAGGTGCAAAATGCAATACATTATGTTTCAATCCTTTTTAGAGATATCATCTGTAGGTGTTAGTATAGTTATGAATCATTTTATAACCAAACTTGAAACAAAACAAAACAAATAAAAAATCATAAAAGACACTTGTTCTTAGAAAACTAACAGTGTGTCAAAATGTTTCCTACCTTATCACTGAAGAGGGGAAAAATGGAGGTTCAAAGGATTTGAAATTGTAATGTTATAATTAGGGAACAGAGAATCAAGCAAACAATCATTAACATTTGGAGGGGGATTATTTTCAATTTAAAGAAAAGTGATCTCTTTTGGGGTTGTTATGAAAGCCTTCTACAGAAAACACCTTATCTTCAAGAGTTGCTTCTAAGAAAACCAAATGTGATACCTTATAAGCAAGACTGATGGGACCTTAGGATTTGCCTGAATGACTTGTGATGGCTGCTGCATTTTGGGGGTATGGATGCTCATACAGAGCTGACATGAAGGCTTGTTCTAAGGTACTGTTGTAACACAAGAGGAGATTTGACCATCAAGCAGGCTGGTAGAATCAAGACCAGCAGTCCAGCCCTGGTTGTCCATAGTAAACCTTACAGCCCAACCAACAGACGCAGCATCGTTTAGTGTTTTGTTCTTTATGTCCCAGTCCTACATTTTGTAGTGGAGGCCTCAGCTTGCAGCTGGGGAGCGTTGCATGAGCATAGTGGGAGATCAGAATTACAAATTCCACATCTTCTACCAAGCAGATTCGTTATTTCATCTCTATTTCCTCTCCCATCCCTCATGTGTCAATTTAAGCTGCAGTCTCTCTGAGCTGCTCTGTTTTTCAGTGTGAAGTGTTTATTCTTAGAGACCTTCTCAGTCTTATCACAATAAGACCAAACCACTGCATCCAGGAGACACCAGGAACTGAAATCTGGCCTCACATTCACTGATAAATACCAATATAGTCATCTGCATTGCAGTGGTATATCAAACTAGGCTTGAACTTCTCTTACTGACCACTGTAGTAGGGTGATACTTTCTTCTGTCAAAGAACTGCTCTGATTTGGGATACAACAAAACCTCCAGTTTCTATAGCTCTTTAACCACACTGTCTTGACCACAGAAGTGAAGGATAGCTAAAATGAGCAAAAGCTTAAAGCAAGCAGAATCTGCACACTGCTCAGCGGGGGTGTTTGGAGGACAGATCGAGGGCTCATTGGGAAAAAAAACCTAAACCAAAAACTAAAACTGGATCCTTTACATAGGTTGGTTTGGGGGACCTTTAGAGAAAGCCCTCAAATAATTCTGCTACTTAGTTCTGCTTTAATTCTTGTTCAAACATGGAGAATTCCTCTGTAGCTTACAAACAGCACTACCAAGGACAACAGTTCTTGTTTAGTATCACAGGGGAGTGAAAGGGCTGGGTGAGGAAGAGAAGCCTAAAAGTTCTCAAAGACTCTTGCAATGCCTTTTCCTTCCTGTGCTGTGTATTAACTAGCTTTGCTTAGATTAAAACCTCCAGCTTCTGAAAGACACCCACAACTGACACCTATCCCGCTAGGCTGAAAACCATTTGAAAATCATGCTGCGCTGTGGGTTTTTTACAGTCACGCAGTGATCAGACCGGAATAGATTTAAGACAAGGTTATTTACATGAAAAAAATGTGATTGCATGTCTAACAGCAAAACACTGCTATATGCCATTAAATGATAAGGTTGAATACGGCACAAGGATATCTGTTCATTTCATAAGACTGAACACATTTTTTATCCTTCTGACATTACAGTAATTTAACTTTGCAAAGTTATACTCAGACCCCACTAGTTTCAAATGCTTTTGTACATGCTTACAGAATTTATACTGTGTTATCCATTCTCAAAATAACTGCCAAGCCCTCCTGCTTTAGAGAAGACACAGTATATTTCCTTGAAATGCTGTATATGCAGCACTAGAGCAAGGAGACTGTTAAAGAACTAAAAAAAATAATGTGGACCATTATTGCCTTTCATGGTAGAACCATCATTTATCAAAATCTCATTCAGCAAATTGCATATCAAAAGAGATCCTGCACAGCACAGGATTGAAGCTTTAACTTGTTTGGGAAGGGGGGAGTTTGAAGCCTTTTCCTCCTTCTTTTCTTCATATTTAATGTTTAGGGACATGGGTAATATCCGTGGGTATCAAAAAACTGAACACTGCATTCAACCCTGTTTCAGCCTGGTTGAGTAAGAAAATGCGATGCTGAATCCTAAAAGGCAGCATTGTGTTCATAATCTACTTAGTAACCCCCAGGCTGCGATTCAGCTCGCTTGGGTCTCAGCAGTCACTGAGTCAACTTGATCAGGATCCCTGTTACTGATGGCTCCCCCTGTAGTCAATGGGGGAAGATAAGCTCTTAGACTGACTCTGAGAGGATGACATCAGCGATATGGAAGAGCCCATGCCCAAGAGGCATGCTGCTGTGAACCAACCCTTGCACATAAAATTCATTGAGTGAAATGAATTTTGGTAGAAAAATCGTTCCTTCTACCTCCCTTTTTTAATAAGGAAATATGTTTGTTTTCAAAGGGCAAAACAGAGAAATAGTTGTTGTATGGTGAGCAAAGACTGAGGAAATGAAGCAGATGCACTTCAGAGAGCTCTTTCATGGCAGGAAAGGGAAATGGGTTTAACATCATACAGCAGTACAGAGGTTTGCTCACCTTGCACTTCAAAGGTTCAGTCATCTAATCTTCTGTTCCTTGTAGGATAGATCCCTGTAGGATGGATCATTGAGTTATGCTATTTGCTTGACTGTGTTTGCTTGATTATGCCTTCCTTCAATGAGACTACACTGTCTTAACACCAGCCATAGTCTGCAACCCACTTTCTGTACTACTCTGAGCCAAGTTTTCTTAAGATGACACAACTATAACCCATGGTACAAAGCACAGGAAACTTCTAAGACAGCCTGAGATAAAAACAAATAAAAATAAAACATGTATGTTAATATTAAACCTTTTACTTTGACTGGAAAATTCTATTGCAAGAGTGCTGTAGGTCAATGAAGATTTGAATATAGTCTTCAAATAACACCTTTATTAATAGTAGTTATTCCCCGGAACTCAGAGGGTTTGGTGATCCTGGACAGCAGACCATGAGTCAAATCCTAGGGACAATTTTTTTTCTAGTCCTTTTTTTTTGATGGACACTGACCCAAAAATTTATTTGAATTGCAACATTCTGGCATAAATTAGAACTGAGTTTATTTATGTGTGGAATCTGGGAAAATCAGTTTCTGGACTGTTTTCATCCTCATTCACAAAATATCAAGAAATGTAAGAAAAAGTGTTATTGTACTATTGAAGTCAACCAGCCCTGAAGATTTCTCTTCATACCTCTCAAAAATGCAAGTGTTGTTCAATCGTGGATGAAATCCACATGGAAAATTGAGGAATTAAAAAGGAGTGGCCACTGTTTATCCTGGTTTGGTAAAGAAGTCTGATATGAGATAATAAACACTTCACAACTGTGGTGATCACAACAAAAGGTCATCAACTGTTCATATCCTCCAATGAACCCACCTGCAAAATGGATCTGTCTTGGATGTCTATGTGAGATTGCAACGTAGTACAGCAACAGGCTCATGAAATCCAAAAGTTTGGGTGCAGATGTCCCTGCAAACCTCTGTGCTTTTGTCACCTCAGGATCAGGACGCTACACACACCTTACTGATGTAATACTAAGAACTTGTGATATTTTGGGCTTTCAACAAACATGGGCTGAACTCTGGAGGTAATGTGTGGATGGCATTTCCTAGCTGAAGAGAAAAATAATGGGAACCAGCAATATTGTTGGTGAGAATTTTTGTGCAGGCCTTAAAGGTGTGATTTTCCTGGACTTATGCTGAACATAAACCATAAGTAATACCAGACCATTGATACTTCATGGAGAGATTTCTGTGTTCTGTGTTCCCAGGGTTAGAACCCATGTTGGATTAACAATATAGAATCATAGAATCATAGAAAAGTTAATGGTTGTAAAGCTCGATTTTTAAAGTTCTTCCATTTTGAAAAGCTCTAAGATGTTTTTCCCATTGCTTATTAAGATGAGTGATTAAAGAAAGTGATTAAAAAATCTGGTAGATTATTTTGAACTTTACTGGACGTGTCAACAATACTGCCTAATCTAAGAACCAGGAAGAGCCTCAAAGAGTCATGTGGGGGAGAAAAAGGGGCAATCATCTTTTTTTTTGCATATACAGATGCTGACAAAGAGAAAAGATTTTGTCAGCTGCAGCTTTATATGGTTTACTGAAATCTAGAACACCATTAAGTTTGCCATCCTCTATTTTTCCTTTGTAATGACTATACTGCATTTGGGAAAGGAAAAAAGAGAAAGAGAGATAAACAGATAAAATATGTCTTTTCCATCTCTCTAAATACTCTGTTCTTTGAAGTCATGCACAGTCACATGGCAATGTAATTTCAATAATGGCAGCTTTTCTGTCAAAATCACTACCTGCATCGCTGCTGACCGCAAGTGCAGCAGTATGTGGTAGCCTTGTGTTAAATACTGATAATCTACTAGGTTCCCTTTTCAGTTCCAGGGTGCATCCTCTGTTAGGCAAACAAGGCAACATCAAAATGGCTAATAGGAAAACATTTTGCAGAGACCTTAACAAGGAGGGGGTTTACATACTGTTTGAGAAATATTCATGGCAGAATCAAGCTGAGCACAAGTCACTAGCCATGGTTAAGGAGCAGCACACTGGGTTCTGCCAGTGAGCAGTGCCAGGGTAGTGGAGTGTGCACAGTGAATTGTTAAAGACATTTTGGGAAATGTAAGGGAAAAAGACTTGATTCTGCCCGTGAACCACCAGGCCAATTAACCATAGGCAGCTTGACAAGTCATGAAAAACAGATTCTGTGACCTGGAGAGGGAAAAAAAAATATAAAATAATCACAATCTGTCATTGTGCCAAATCAATCAGAATTTGTAGGCTGGATCCTGAAAATCACTTGGCTATATATTAAAAAAAAGGGATAAAACTTTGGACTCTGCCAGTATGCAAATTCACTGGTCAAAAAAGATAAAAATGGGTAAATCATATGAACGAAAGTTGTGGCATTCAAATATGTGATTTACTTCAGATTGAAATCATAAATATTGACATGTATTAAGGTACATAAAGATTTCTTTCATAATTGTCAAGCACCAAAAGAATGCATTGCAATAAGCTGCTGTCATCAGAGCTATGGCTTCTGAAAATTGCTGATGTTAAGAATTCTGATCAGCGCATCTGCGTCCAGTGCAAAATAAATGCATTCTTCTGGTTTTGCACAAAATCACGAAAGATTGTAGTTCTATATGGATTTACTAGAGATAAAAACTTATTAGTAATCTGTATCTATCCTAAAAAAACCCCCCAAAAACCCCAAAAGTTGAAATGTCAAGCACTGAGAAGCTAGAAATTCTAGCATTTCAGGTTGAGTTTTCAGAATTAACTCCATCTCAGAATTCAGTTTCCCTTTTCCCCACTTGTTACTGTTTGTCAGTTAATGAAAGTATAATATGACCAATAATACCTTTTAAAATTCCTGTCAGGCTTCCTATTCAAATTGCTGTCATCTTAAGGTATCTCAGACTATGAAAAACACTGAAATGTTTGGGATGCAGTTGTTAGGTTACTCCTAATTTAGATGCAAATGCAGAATTCAGGCATACATCCCTTCAGACCTAGTTGACTGGTTTCCTGCAGACTCTATTTCTTTTGTAGATCTCACTGAGACTCAAGAAAAACTGTTTCAGCAATTCCAGTCTTTCATCTGCTTAAATTTAGCAAGATATAGATTAAACTGAGATTAAGTTAATAAAAGAACCTCTGGGGAAAATAATAATAATAAAAAAAAGGAAATAAAAATTCTTTTTCATACATTTGAATAAAATTTTCTAGGAAAAAGACCTATGTTTTTCGTATTTCTTTAGTGTTTTCCTACTCATTTTGCTAAATTATTAGGTTAATACCTGAAAAGCAAAGAATGATTCACAATTTTAAAACAGCTGAACACATTCTCAACTTTCTGCATACACTTCAGCCACTTGAAGCCTTCAAAAGAAACAGGACTACTAACTAATATACATGCATCTATGCACCTTGCCATGCACACAGGTGTGTGTTTCTAGTTTTGATTGTTAATCATTTTTATTTGTCCTAATTACATTTTTAATTGAAACATTCTAGAAAAAGTTGTGTTAGGTTCACTCTTGAATAATTTACACTAAATTGACTTAAAAAAACAGGAAAAAAGAAAACTCCAAGCATTCACCTTTCAGTTGAATCCAAGCATGGATAGTTCCAGCCCCTCAGATTTATTTTGAGGAAGTTATGAGTATCTGAAAAGAAAGGGGAGGGAATAGGCTGGAACTGACTCATGAATGCCATATTGTGCAGCTAAATCCTGTTTCCCTATGTTATTACAGAATGTTGCTCCTTCCCCGCAGATTAACAAATAAAGAAAAATATATACTAGAAAAATTCCAGTCTTTCCAAACTATGTATTATACACACTGCTTATGATTGCTTTGATCTTTTCAATTTCAAAATTGTAAGTCTATTAAAGGTTTAGTATACTAAGAATCAGGCGCTAATCTTACATTAAAGTGATTTGACTCACAATAGTGTAAAATGTTGATACAACGGTATACGTCATTTATTTAGATGCCATGCAAAGACCTCTGAAATGGTGATCTCAGTTTCAATAACTAGAGACAACATACCTGAGGCTGACAGCTTCCTTCTGTAAGGCAGCCAGAAAGGTTTTGACCTGGGACATGAGCAACCTCAGGTAACTTCACTGAAATGTCCATGTCCATCACTATCACTGGAGCTAGCTTGGCCTTCTGATGGGCATAGAAACAAAACTAAATAATGCAAACAAACATCAAAATCACCCAAACACACACACACAACCCCCCAAAAAACTCAAACAACCAAAGCTAGCATACATTTGGAGTGGCTAGTGTTATGTTCTTTCTAAAATGAATCTGATTTCCTTGTAGTTAAGAGGTATGCTATCACATGAGTAACAGTAACTCTTCAGTGGTCTTTCTACAGTTCTTGCAAAAGATAAATCAACTCTTTTGTAATATACAAGATGAAAATATCAGGTCCAGGGACTGCCAGGATGTGCCTGAGATGTACTAAAATGAGTGAAGAAGTCACAAAGCTAGATAATTTACTGTGGGGGTAATTCTGGTGCTCAAGTCCTGATGTCAGTCATTCATGTTAACTAGACAGTGAATAATTCATTGGAGAGTGTGTGGTTTGCTTTTCTCTAAAGAATAAGCAACCTGAGTTTCTTTGGGCTTCTAGTTCCAAGATGCAGAATTAGATCCCACAAAATGTTGAACAGCCTAGTTTGTATCCTAGATTGACTTAAAATGCACATGTAAGTGCCTCATTGGTCATTGACAGATTAGACAGCCCCTTCCAGGACCAAACATTCAGTGTAATCTGAAGAAGAGGTAAAAACTTGCTCCTTTTCTTTTGCTTGTTTCAGATTCTAAACTAAATGGCTGACATTCAGATTGATAATTGTGCCAGTGAAGTTTCTCCTTCTTTCCTCTGGTGTGTGGTATTTATTGCTGTGATAAAAAAGCCATGACAGTGGTAAAAATCAAAGAGAGGCTTCAGGCTTCCTTGTGCAACTACAAACATCTGTAGAGATGCAGAAGTCAAAGTCTCCATAAGGGGCAATTGGTTTTGTTCATTCCTATGCAGTAGTAATACTGAAAGAAACCCTAGATGAATTAACACATCCTTAAGCTTCTAATTCCTTCAGCTTGGTTCCACTGAGCAGGACACAGGCAAGGACTCTTGAAAAATGCTTGAAAATTTCATGGTGCAATTGTAAATATTTTGTCTTTGTGCATTATATTCTAATGTATATATCTGATAAAGATTCCATTTGCTAAGACTGCTTTCTTTTACCTTTTGATATTTAATACATGAATAAACTCTTAGTTGTTTGGGTTTTTGTTTGGTTTTGGTTTTGGATTTTTTTTGTCAGATTGGTTTGGTTTTTTTCTGTTTTAAATGGATCATGCATACTATGGTCCTTAGTAAAATTTATGATAGCCTGCTATGCCAGCAACTCATGGTACATCATCATTGTGTATAAAAAAGCAAGTTTCACCATTATCAATTTCATGTGTTTATAAGACTAATAATCTGTATGCATGATATAGGGTCTGAATATTTCTGAAATTCAGTTACTACAGTTTCTGATTAAAAAATAACATCATTACCAGTTGATAATGACTTTTGTTTTACATATTTTCAGCTCCAAATGATGCAGGACAAACAACTCCTTTGCATCTTGCCAGACTAAATAAGACCCTTATCCATTACTTGGCTTCGTTGGTACTCTTTCAGTGTCATAAATAAATAAATGAATAAATGATAACTTAATGAACTTTTGAAGGGTTGAAATGGCATGTAAGGAGTTGTTTTTCAGCTATGAAAATGATAATGGCTAAAATATTGCTTTGAACCCAAACCTGAAATCCTCAGTCTAAACAAATACTGATCAATGTGATGACGTTGTGCTGAAACAACTTATTCATTTATTTCATGCCAAGTGATGCATAACTTTGCTGTTGCTCAAATTAAAAATGCAAAGTTCACTTTATCAGTATGTATTATTCACTTTATCCTAAAAAAGAGTGTCTGAGCATCACACAAAAAGAAAAATCATGCAGAGACAGAGCTGTGTGAATATATGTTAATTTCAAATTGGGAATGTATCTATATAGATTTTAAAGTGATTTTTTCCAAAGAACTAAAAAAAACAACAAAGGTTATGTATTTAGGTGGTCTGGAAGGTTGTTGCTAGAGACAATGTGAGGGTACTACATTCATGCAGAAGGTCCTGAAGGAATGACTTGATCCGAAAGAGAAAACAGTCTTAGAGGGACTATTTTACTTTAATATTGTTATGAAATAGCAGAAGCATTTATGTAACAGTAAAATCTCCTTCCTCCAGCTGCTGCATATGCAAACTGCAGGTCCTACAAAGGTCTCAGTGAGACAAAGGCATGTTACCCTGTTGCAGTTAATTCCATAAACTAATATAATTTTATGGAAAATTATTGGAAAATAAAGAGCTGGCTTTGAGAAAAGAAGTATTTCATTGTTATATGTTTCTAATCTACAAAGTTTCGGAAAGGTCAAAGTTCCACTTTCTGCTTGGTATTTACAGTTGGTGATATTTTCATATCTTTTCTCAACATTCCAGATTATTTAATGAGAATCTCCAGCAAACCTTTTCAGATGCCTTCCTTTTTACCAAAAACATATTTTGTGTTTAACGCAACAGAAGTTGAATTCCAATTTAAAAATACATAAGGAAAGAATCCTTGGTTAAAATCTGATTAAAATTTGACAGAGTTTAAAAAGAAAGAAGCACCAATGTAGACATATCGAGAAAAAAGCTTGTGATTAATCTGTTCTTACACCTGAGCTGTTGCAGAGCTGAGATGGTCTTACACCACCTGTGAGGATCCCAATACTCCTTTGTATTTGGGTGATATGGAGCCTTTGAAGATTTGTCTGTGAGTAAAGAAACTTTTCAGCTATTTTTCTTCGGAAGGACTAAACCCCAATGTTCAACCCATTTTGGAGAGACTACATCTTGAATACTGTGTTCAGTTTTGGGGCCCTCAGTCCAAGAAAGACATGAGGTGTTGCAGTGCACCCAAAGAAGGGCAATGACTCAGGTAAAGGGTCTGGAGCACAAGTCCTGTGGGGAGACTCTGAGCAAACTGGAGTTTAGCATAGAGAAAAGGAGGCTCAGAGGAGACTATATTGGTCTGTACAACGGCCTGAAATGAGGTTGTAGCAAGGTGGAGGTAAGTTTCTTCTCCCAAGTTACAACTGATAGAACAAAAGGAAATGACCTTAAGTTGCACCACGGGAGGTTTAGGTTAGATATTAGGAAAAATTTCTTCCCTGAAGGGGTTTTCATGCATTGTACAGGGAAATGGTTGAATACCTGAAGGTATTCAAAAGACATGGAGATGCGGCACTCAGAGAAATGGCTTAGTGGTGGACTCAGCAGTGCTAGCTTAATGTTTGGACTCAATGATCTTATAGGTCTTTTCCAACTAAACCTTTCTATGGTTATATGACTCTGTTTCTCTGTGCTATCAAATAGTGGCCCCCCATAATCACATAGTTTTGTGTCTTGTTCAAGTACTGGCATCATCAGCCACTGGGGTAATAATTGATTAATACAGACTTTCAGACCTCATCTATCTTAAGATTGTCCCATGAGATTAGCCTCTTCTGCAAAACAGCTAAGGAAGAAGTGACTTTTATATTACCCGAGACCTTTGAAATGTGTTGAGACAGCTAAGGAAAAATGACAGAGCAAGTAAAACTCGGTGAGGAAAGTATTTCTATGAAAAAGTCAATAAGGAAAAAATTGACTTTTCATCAGCTTCCGGCTTCTGATTTGAAAAGTGGTTTAATCTGAACAGTGACTGGAAGGGGACTGGGTTTTTTGTTTGCTTGTTTCAGAGACATTTTGTTTTACTGAGCTCCCCTGTAGAATTGGAAGGAATCGCTGAGATACTTTGAATTAGGATTCAAGGTAGAAAACTCTGATTCTTCATGGCCAGAAAGCACAGCAGGATTTAATGGAGCTGGTATTTAATTAAAGAGTTTGGTTTGGTCTTCTTATTTCTAATAATTCTTAATTCTAATCAAAACTAAAATTCTGAAAAAAAGAAAGAGACAAAAGTGGAACATACCTTTGGCTCTGTAAAATCAACCTCTTCTCTATAGAAAGCCTGTTGCAACAATGCTTACCTTTTCTTCCTGAGTTTGTCTAGAACTGGAGTGGTCAAAATGCAAGTTTCTGCTCAGCTCTGCCGTATCAGCCTCTGTGCCTGAGATAGTAAATCTCATAGAAAGGTAAAGCTTATTTTTCTCTACAATGTGCCTTATTTGCCTACTATACTGACTCTGGCCCCCATACTGGATTTACATGTTAACTGTCGCTAAATTGCAGGCTTCTGTATGTGGTTCCTAGTCCCTTGTTAAATGCATCAAATTAATTTTTCCTCATCTAAAGAAAAGAAGCAGTCATGGCTCTTCCTCCCAAAAGACAAACATTTAACACTTTGTTTATCCCTTGGATGATTTAGGTAAACTGTAGATGACCAGTGAAATATGTTGTAGATGACCACTGAAATACATTTAAATGCAGAATTCACAATATCCTGGAAATGATGGAAACATGATCTTAGGAAGAACATAATTTTACAGCACTGACTCAGGTTTGAGGGCCATCTGAGTTCACTTTTCTACTCCTGACAGGAGATAGACCTGGTATGTCAGAAAAAGAAACAAGATCCCTTCCTTTGGGCCTAATTAATCCCCAAATCAAAATCAAGTAAAGCTTCAGCTCCTCAAGATTACTTCTGAATTTTTATAGTACAAAGATCTACTACAAAAATAGGTGCACATACACAAACTATGATTGTAAATAAGTGAAGAGGATACATTTTTAATAATAACTTCTGCAAGCGCAGTACAGATTCAAAACATTCTCCACTTCATCTAGTATGTCTGATGAGTCATTTATGTTTAGCTTTTGGAGACAGATATAGTTGGCGTTGGAGGTGGGTTTCTGCAGTCAAGCTCAGCATGTGTCTGGTGTTCTTTGCAAAAACATTGGTCCTTATAATACTGGAGAATCAGGCATCACTCCAATGAACTGCATGCAATAACAGCAGGAACTGGTTCTCTTCCAAATGAATGCTTCAGTACAGACCCACCTATACATTCAAACAAATCTTTCTGAAATGATTGCTAAAAACAACAGGTTATGACCTAAAGATTCCACTTATAAAATTAAAACGGAAAAAAGCAACCCAGCAGCAGCTGTTGTTAAAGAGTTTCAGATGCCCAGTTTGCAACTCTGCAAGACAGAGGATCTTATTTACTCTAATGGAGGCAGGTTTCCTAACAAAACAACATCAACAAATCTCTTCTCTGAGCCATGATGGGTTTGTACAGTCCTGTCTTTGATTCTATGAAATGGTTTTTTTTTCTTGTTTGCTTGTAAGATTTTTTTCCCAAGAAGTTTGACTAGAGTGAACATTCATCAAAGAACAGATACAACTCCAAAGAAGCCATCCTAGGTTTTATATGAAATAAATACCATTATTTCAGCAGTATTTCAGTAAGTACTGAATAATGTGAGTGTCATGAAACTCGCATTAGAGGCAATTTATAAATCAGATACCAACTTCATGTTCTTGTGGATGTTGCTTTTGAATGCTGCCTGGAAAAAACCCAAGAAGTCAAAAAACAAAACCCAAAACAGAATTCATGCAGGGAAAACCTAAAGAAGCTATACTGGTGACGGACAGAATTATCTTTGGTTTCTGTCTGGTTGGAAGAATTTCCTACAGTTGACCTGGATTTGCAAGTATTTTTAAATAAAATTACTTGGATTTTTAATGAAAAACTGGTGGTTGAGATATTTCTTCTTTGTCTCTTACATACTCTACTTCTCAAGTAATCAGGTGCATTATTATTGCAGCATTTTTTGGTTTGGCTTTTTTTTTTTTCATATATATATTTGGATTTGGAATATTGCTTTATGACAGTAACATGGTATATTATTTCATAGCAAACCCCTGTGTTTCAAATACATAACACATTTTTTCACACACTGAAATGGAAAGAATTCTACTGTCCATCCAAAGGAGAATTATATTCCTTTGGTAGCAATTACACATATTCTTCCTAATTCTTCCCTAGGACAAACACTGATGAGTTTCATCCCGGTGATATTGAATTCCTTAGGCATTAATACACATGTACTATATCCAACTAGGTTACTCCACTGATTATGAATTGGAGCATTATCAAGCACTTATATTTGTATAAGTCATATCTCAATGGGGTTTAGATTCACAGATGTGTTAGGGAGTAGGGTGTAGATTGTAGACTAACGATAGAAAATAAATATTTCCATGAGAAACAGTGTCAATAGAATTTTTCAGTACTCAGACTTAAGCTACATAACAAACAGAGTTCTGCATACCCACTGCTTTGGTGAATGAAGATATTTCTGAAGGTCTGAGTCACTTTCATGCTGTGTAATGTCTGGGGGTGGTTTGCAGGCTACCGCTTCGCACGTATTGCTTGGTTCAGATCAGCACTGCCGAACCCGTCCCAGTTAGTTTCAAAATCATTCAGAATCCCAAACCTTCAAAGCCTGAACAGTGAATGAAAGTTGAACTCATTCAAGTACATGGGTGAAAGGGAGAGTTTCATGAAAATTTAGCATTTATTATTTTTCCAAGGAAAGGATGAAGCTTTCTTCTCTCAACCCTACCTAAGAATAACATGCTAAAGATTCTGTGGATGTGTGTGCTTAACTGAACTGCCCTTTTGACCTTCCCCCTTTTCTCTTGAGCACTCCTTCTCCCAAATATACAGTACATTCACCATATTTTAAAGTTATTCATTCTTATTTAAAGCAGTTTTTAGCATCTAACACAGATTTTATTAATGCCAGCTCTGTTAATGGGTCACTGGTGTTTACATTCTTCCCTCTGAACTCTACCTACTTAAAAACATCATAAGTCACCTATCCATGATCCCTATAGGCACAAGACAGGCTCCTACACACTATGATTCCTCCCAGTCCAAGAAAAATTGTCCAAAACAGATAGCCTGACATGTCTTTGGAAATGCCTGTGCTTGTACGACAGCATTCAAATCTCTTTTCCTCAGTTAAGCCATTTTAACTCTGGAATTATTATGCTGCTTTGCTTCACAAGACCGTCACTCAGATTTTCACAAACTGCTTTGAAGGTGGAAAGTGTTGTTATGACTCAGAATGTGTAATTGTGGCCTTCCTCTAATGACAATGGATGCCAGTTTTGCTTGATGTGCTAAATAGAAAGCAAAGATATAAGTAAAAAACACAGCATCTGTTAGGTTGTGAAAACATCCTCTGTTAGATGGGTAAATGCTTCTTTACCTCTGTGTAGAAGAACAAATATTTCTACCTGAAAATAATGCAATAGTGAACTCATATGACATGGCTGCAATGAGCCATTTGTATCATCTTTAGGGTTCAAGAATAAAAAGAAAATTACGTAATTTTCAAAAATGGATTTATAATCTTGGTCTTTGCACTTTAAGACAACACTTTCCTATTGAGAAGCCAAACTGTTTCTACCTAGAATTACTTCTCCTTTTCAGTTGTTAAAGCCTATTTTAAGCTGAAATTTAGAATTATGTCAAAGAAAGAAAAATTACTTGGAAAAGCAGTTGTAATAAAATCAGGTGATTTAAGGGCAACTGTATCCAGAGCCAGTGACAGAGTACAAGGGATGTATCTATCTCATCTTATGTAGAACCAGAGGGAAAAAATGGGCTTCATATGAGAAAACTACAGAGAGAAAAAGGAAGAAAGAAACACAGCACAATCTTATTTTAGAAGAAGAAGAAAAATAAGATAAAAAAAAGTACACCAAAGATAATTTCTTTTTTCCTGATTTCTTATTTTCTTGTTAAAAGAGAGGGACCTGTCAAAAAAACCCAAAACACCCAAACAAAAAACCACACCCCCACTTCCCCCCAAAAAACAAAACAAAACAGAATCCCAAAGCAAAAGAACCAGAGAAATCTAAAAACCTTGACCCATAGAATCCCAGACTGGTTTGTGTTGGAAGGGACCCTAAAGCTCATAGAGTTCCAGCCCCCTGCCATGGGCAGGGTCACCTTCCACTGAGCAGGTTGCTCCAAGCCCCTGTGTCCAACCTGGCCTTGAGCACTGTTAGGGATGGGGCAGCCACAGCTCCTCTGGGCACCCTGTGCCACTGCATCAGCTCCCTCAGAGGGAAGAACTTCTTCCTTTTGTCTAACCTAAATCTGCCCTCTTATATTTTAAATTTGTTGCCCCTTGCCCTGTAACTACAGACCTTGGTAGAGTGTACCTCTCCATCATTCTTATAAGCCCCTTTTATATACTGAAAAGCTACAATATGGTCTCCCCTGAGCAGCCTTTTCTTCAGGCTGAACAATTGATAACAATCACAACTAACTTGGTTTTGATCAAAAAATAATGAAAACCTGAAGAGCAAAGGAAATTTAATTTAGTTTTTTTGAGTTTCTTCACCCTTTAGGAAAATTTAAATGTCACACACATACACATACCCTCCTCCTCATTTTTATTTAAAAAAGGTTAAGAGGCCAATATTTGCCTATCTTTATTTCTGTATAAATGGTTCATAATAATATGCATTCATAGCAAATTCAGATTAAGTGGGATTAAAAATGCATGTTCTTACACGAAGGAGTGAGAAAATCAATTGTATTTGGTATCAGTGCTTGTAGACAGGAGTACAGCTAGAAACAGGTGGGTGGCTTTGTGGTAACAGCAGGGAGAAAAATAAATTCTAAGAAATAAGAGGGGTTAACAGCTATCTGGAAAAAAGTGGGTTATTTTTAGACCTAAGCAATGTGTTGTGCTAATACGGATGTTTAAGACTTGAAGATTGCTGTGGTGTAAAAGTCCTCAGATCCCATTTTTTTAGGCTGGCTTTTAACATACATAAAAAGTTGTAAAAATATAGGAAAAGACAGTATTCACGTGTAACAACTTCATTTGACATGTAGGATTAAGTTGCATTTTATTTATTTTTCTAACCATTATTTTCATATTCATGGAAAATATTGATTAAGGTCTGTGATAAACAGCAGGTAGGGCAAGAAATCTGTTCATCACTACCCGTTATTGACAGGGATGACATTCGGGTGTCCCTAGAATTGACGTATCTTTCCACATCATCTACCCCTAGCTGACTGGGCTGTGCCAGCCATTCATGGCACACAGTAGAACTGCCACATAGACAATTATCTGCTACAGTAGAAACCTAAATGTAATGCTCAAAACATTTAGAAATGCCTTGGAGGGAGAGAGAGAGAGTGGGACAGAGGAAGAAAAGAACATGAGGAAGAAAAACAAGAATGTAAATAACTTGAAATACATGAAGAAGAAGGAGAAATAGGAGAAATGAAAGAGAAGGAGAAGGAGAAAGAAGAGAGAAGGAGAAGGAAAAGGAGGAGAAGGAGAAAGAAGAGAGGAGGAGAAGGAGAAGAAGGAGAAAGAGAAGGAGAAGGAGAAGGAAAAGAAGGAGAAGGAGAAAGAAGAGAGAAGGAGAAGAAGGAGAAAAAGGAGAAGGGGAGAGAAGGAGAAGAGAGAAGAAGGAGAAAAAGGAGGAGAATGAGAGAGAAGGAGAAGAAGGAGTAAAAGGAGGAGAAGGAGAAAGAAGAGAGAAGGAGAAGGAGAAAGAGAAGGAGGAGGAGAAAGAGAAGGAGAAGGAGACAGAGAAGGGGAAGGAGAAAGAGTCTCAGTAGGTCCCATTTATAACTCTTTCCCTTTTTAGGACAGATGACTGATTTCCTAAAGTGCCTCTACGGCAGATGAACAGTTGTTGGTTCAGTTTAACCACAAATATTATCCAACAAAACTGAAGGACTATCACTACATCACATTTACAGTATTTGCATGGACACAATGTGACAACCGCTCTGGGCAGACATAGAGAGGAACAAAGGAACCTCAGTGCTGGGAATAAAATATTTAAAAACATCCCCACAAACAAGTACAGTTTGGGTGAATGATCCTACTCCAGTTATATGCTTGCTCTAAGAACACCCATATTTGGTGCCTCCATTGCAAGCAGGGATTTGTATTCTTCTACAGGTAGTGGCAACACTAAGATGTACCCAGTTGCCGTTTTTTTACTGACACCAAGTTCTGCGTAAAATAGTGCAAAGTCTGTATGAACCTGATTGTAAGACCCAGTTTGCGTTGACCAGTTGAGATTGAGGTAACCAGTGCACTATGTAACACAAGGAAGTAAAAGTCTTGATTATAGCTCCTTCAGTCATTGGTAATATCAGAATGAACTAGAGGAAGGTGTTTCTGTCACCTGCCTGAGTTCTTACCACAAGACTGCAG
The DNA here is from genome assembly GCA_025448015.1 of Bolborhynchus lineola. NCBI lineage: Eukaryota > Metazoa > Chordata > Aves > Psittaciformes > Psittacidae > Bolborhynchus > Bolborhynchus lineola. The sequence goes on from JAOEHX010017128.1 coordinate 35,729, forward strand.
TGTTTCTGTTTCATATGTGGGGACACATGAACAACTTTTTCCTGTGAAATGATATTGAGAGAGATGTGGGTGATCTAACTGACCAAGGAGACCTGATTTCTTCCATTTAAGCTCAGTCATATTTGGTGTTAATGGTAAATGAGAGAGTCCTATAGGGAACTATACTATGCATTACTGTAGATGCCTAGGTTTTGGATGTCAAAGGAAAATGAAATTTTTCCCAACTAAACTGAAAATGAGCTAATAAAGTGATTTGGCCATGAAAAAAGAGAAATTATAAATTTAAGGATGTCACATCAGTTGTTTCTCACAGAGACCAGTTGTTTCTCAAGGAGACAAGGAAGACACTACTGATTATAAGCACACCTCAGCATTTGGCAGGAGTAATATGGACAAGGATGTTTATACATTTGCAAAAAAAAAAAAATGGTTTAAAATAGGAGAGGAAAGCTGGAAGGGGGAATAAGTCAAGGAATAAATACACTGGTCTACAGGTACGTTCGGTAGGTGAATGCAAAAGAGAGACAATCTAAACCACAATGTTATCATGAATAAGGATGATATAAATTGTCCATTAGTACATTTAGATTAGAAACAGGGATATGATCATACATTTTAGCAAGAGGCTGACCTATATAAAGCAGGATTCACCATCCAATTCCATATGCCTATGATGCAGGCTATGCAATCTCCTTAGCTATTCATGTCTCATTATACATGACACATCCTTCTTGATTCACATTAGCCACAGAAGGCTGGTTTTTGCTGACTGCATCTTTCTCTTAAAAGACATTAAAAGGGTGAGGGAAGTGCGAAGAAAACCCTTAACTGTAAAAGTAGGAAAAGAAAAAAAGAAGCTTAGTGCAATGTGTGCATGTGCATGTTCATTTGCAGATGTCCCTAACACTAAACACGGTGTAAAAGGTATAGTCAGAAATGGATTAAGACATCAGGCTGGAACTGAAATTCAATTTTTTATCTGTCTCACAGTTCTTAATGGATTTGAGATTTCTTAGCTTATAAAGTACCTTAGAAAATACACTGAACACCAAGACAAAACTCGTAGTCGACTACCTCACCTTCTGATAACTTTGTCTAAGAGCTGTGTTCTCAGGCATATGATGATAGAAATAATTTTCTTGTTTTAAACACAGAACAGGTAGATGTTGGGCAAGGTCTTAGAAAGAGTTCATTGGTCAGGCTCAGTGGCTCCAGCTTGGGACAAGGTATTGAATTTCTAGGCCACAAAGACCGAGCACTTAGTCTTTGACCTAGTCACTAATCCAGTTACTCCTTGGAAGAACATCCCACCCAGAGGCATATCTTGAAAGGCAGAGTCCATGCTAATCAGTGCAATAGCATGACCTACATCCTACCGCAAAAATCCATGTATGTGAAATATCCCAGTGAGGCCTGGGGCATTCCAGAGGTTAAAATAAGAAACATATTTACTTAATAGTTAGCTAAAGCCCTAAGAAAAGCTCTTATAATTATAAAAGCTCCCAACCTCTTTTCAATCCCCCTTTCTTCCTCCTTCCTCTGAAACTACAAAGAGAAAGAACACCAAAATGCTGATTTAGGGCACAGAAAGACATCCAGTAAGATCTTTTGGGCTTACATGATGAGATGCAATTTACTGTCTGAAAGGTCAGTAAATGTGATGAAAAATGAACCAAGACACAAGAAAAGAAATCAAATTTTCAGCAGTAGAGAACAGCAGAGCAGAGACTCTTGCAGGTAAGGTAGGTAAGGTAAGGTAGGTAGGGTAAGATGGGTGGGTAAGGTAGGTAGGTAGGGTAAGGTAGGTGGGTAAGGTAGGTAGGTAGGGTAAGGCAGGTAAGGTAAGGTAGGTAGGTAAGGTAAGGCAAGGTAATAATGCCTTTACAGAGCAGGAAACTGGTCCAAAGCCTGTCCAAAGCCTGTTCAGTTCACCCTGGTGACAGTGCCAAGATGTATGTCTGAGCAAGGGCCAAACAAACAAGTATTTTTTTATAGGCAAAATGCCTTTCTTTATAGGAACAGCCATCTCTGCGTCTTTTGTCGACTGCCTTTGAATTTCATTATTTTGCTTAGATATGAGCAAGAAACAACAAGAAATCATCAAAAGTGAGCTAAAACATTATTCACCTCTGTTGTCCTCGTCTTCAACCATTTGTATCCCTCATTATTCCCTCACTCTTGAAATACCCCACACCTTTACCAGTTTTGCTCTGAAAAACATCTTCTGTGGGGACATCAAAATTAAAAGCCATCAACTTTTGAAGTGACTTTGCTGACTGTACCTTACGATTCAAACAACTCCTTTTTTGCTGTCAGAAGACAGTAGAGAAAAGTTAGAGGGAAAAAAAGTGCAGAAAACATAGAAGGAGAAATATGATGGGCAGGCAGATGGACATTACCTGGCAAAACCCTTTTATACTGCAGTAGAACTGCTTATATGCTAAGCAGATGCTGAAGCGTTTATCTGGACCAAGATCTGAAAGAAGTCCGTGTGTGATGGAAAACTTATCTGAGTCAGCAGAAAGTCTTCCATTGACTTCAGTGGCAATGGTAAGCTCTAAATTTGACATACTACAGAACAAAATAGACAGACATAGGTACCCATATATGTTTGCAGACTTTGAGTCTATCCTATAGTTCATATATAGAAACTTTCAGGGTATTTCATCCACATTGGTCTGTCCTGCGTGATGCAGTATGAAAGACATCTGAACCTCTTCTCCCTCTTACTGAGAACAAACACATTACCCTGTGTTGCTAATACATCTTCTGTCATTTGACATTATTTCAGGTGACTTCTTTGCTATTCAATCATGTGAGATAGCCAGAAGATGAATGCATTTGGGGATAGCAAAGAACAATACAGCAGTATTCTAATCTGTGTCTCAAGTTTCTCCCCTTTTTTAACTTTTAATTCCCCCCTTTAAAATTTACTTGACAACTGCATTTATTTCATGTTGCAGTTGTTGCAGGTTAACAATATTGTTTTATCGGGAAACATTTATCTTCAGGGAGAAAGTTATCCTAATACAGGACATATCTTATCCAAGGACAAATAGAAAGGGGAATATTTCCAGAGGGTAATGTTAATGTCCCTAATGCTATAAAAATAAATGAAATCTGATTAACACCACTAGGAAGAAGTAAGTCATAGCATGTACATAAAATATAGTCGCCTTGATTGTGAGCTTTATTTTTTGGCAGTTTAAGGCATTGTATTGAAAGATGTGATGACACTAAAACTATGAAAAATAACTTAGTGCTTTGGGATTGCAAATAGAGCTTGCAATCTAGGAACCTGGAGAGCATTTAAAGTCAGCTTTTCTGCAGTGAGAAGGAAATAACACACTGCAGATACCCATGCCCTCAGTTTTCTTGGGGGTGACATGGAAAATGACATTTGCACTGTGGGGAAAGTTGGGTTGCATGGCAATGGGAACTTTGGAGACCTCTTTTTCCTGGATGCTGATTCATCAGAGGGCTCCTCCAAATGCCATTATATTTTAGAGCAGCCTCTGATAAGCATCAGGACGTGTATTTTAAAACCTTAGGTTGCACAGGGTCGGAGTAGAGTCCAAAGAAGTGAGAAGCTTTGCATGTACCCTTCAGCCTCCTCATCTCTGCAGAGAGTGGAATGCCCAAAGATGAGCACTCAGACCTGCTTATGCTTATGATATACTTATCTTTAAATTAGGATGATCTTCTAACAAGAGACAATCATCTAAGATGTGAAGCCAATCAGGGGCAGCAGGTTTGTCAGGAGAGGTGCCACCTTGGCAGCAGAGCCCAAAGGCTGTTATCATCCTGCTGATCGTGAGACAAAGGCAGATGAAAGTCACAGAGGAGATGGTGCTGATCATACTCAAGCAGCCAATTTTCAAGCACTTGAGGTAAAGAGCGTTACATGGAGATCCTGGTTAGGCAGTGTGCTGTGAGCATATGCTGTTTCTGTCTGAGCACAGAATGTCCTTCCCCAAGAGTCTTGAGGCTGCGACAAGAAACAGCAAAATACTTTGTTCAGCCTCTGCAACATTTGTTCTTTCTTGTTTCCTGGTAAATGCGTGGAAATTCACCTATGCCTTGCATGTGAATTCAGGAAATGTTGCACTATAGCGCATATGCTTGGGAGGCATTGAGGAATTCTGTGAAGACACCTGAGGAATGTAAGAAGGGAATAGTGAGGACAAGGAGAAAGAGCATTATTACATGGAGACCAGCTCTTCCAAGGAGTACTTGAAAGGAAGTCTGTATCCATCTCATGAGTGTGCCTGGAGGCTTCAAATAGGAGACTATACAAAAGTAGTGACCACAGGATGACAATCAACTGCATCTGCTGGTGCCTTTCACAGTTTCACTCACCAGGATAAAATTTCAAAAAGGAAAAATAATTGCATCCAAAACACTGAATAACAGCCATCACCAAGCAGGAATGCAATCAGACTTTCAAACAGTAATTCTTCATGGCCCTGAGATCATCTGTTTCTTCCTTTCTTCCCTTGTGCTTGTTTTATAACAAGTTTGGAGGTGTATGGAAACTAAATCACCATTAAGGATTCTGGGAATCAACAGCTTCCAGGGGTATTTGAAAGAAATTTCATCAGACACAAAACTGAAATCCTGGTGTCAGATCCAGATGCAGTTGTTTGGTCCAGACAAAGTGACCCTTTCTTGAAATAAGCTGGGAGCTAGTCCACTTCCAAACCGTCAGAATTAATGCAATCTTGTCCTTATATTGCATCTTGCTGCTATTTGATAATCATTGGTATGAAACCTGAGTAGAATCGACGAGGAGTGGATACTACACTCCTGTTATATCCCATTATACCAATTTCAGGATACATTCTGAAAGGAGATTGAAAGGACCCCAAAATTCCCTGCTAAGGCAGTTTGCATTGTGCCTGATCTGAATGGTATAGATGATGCAAACATAAAAAATCCTTTCCTTCCTCCTCCCTTAGAACAAATTAATGGACCAGATTCAGCTCTGGTTTTCAATTTCCATGAACATTCCTGTGGTTCCTCTTAGAACTAAATACAGGGTTAACAAGGTCTAAATACTTTGCAGTGGCTGTTATCATAATGCCGAAACCCTAATGCAAAGAGAAGATGGACATGGCTGCAGGGATCTGGTCAACGAGTTAGACATCTGCTTTGAATCTACTTTGTAGGTGTTAAGCAAAGGAAGCTTTCTTAAATACCTAAATTTCCTATATGGCCAAAGGAAAGGAATAGGGGTTTTAAAAGCCTTCAGAGACTATCAGCCTTCAAGAGATAAGTCTCTTATGGATTTTAAGTAACTAATTTAGTCAAACGGGATCCCACTCTGGAGAGCTTCTGAGGTCTGTAACTCTCCACATTGCACACAGGGATGTTGCAGTAGGTGCCAAAATTGTGGGTATACATAAAACATATAATGAGGCAGACTATATCCCACACTGTATGAGCATCTGCGGAAGAGAAATCAGGAGCTCCATTTTAAAACTAGAATTACAGCTGCAGGAGATTCTGGTTTTCTGCAAAAGTGTTAAAGTTCTCTGAAATTCGCATCAACATTAGAACTGAAAAAGAAGAATTTTCACTGGGAAGTGTCACTTAATGGAAATGGAAAATTTCCATAGAAATGCATTCCTGGTCTTAGAAAATAATGGATTTTAAGATAAAGATTTTCCTTCTCTGGCAGCCTGGTGTACAGAAAACACTTGCAGTGAAAGAAATTTAAGGTCCAAGTCCCTGTTCTATGTATCCAGACCGGAATGCAGATATTCAAGGTGCCCTATCCAATAGGACACTGGGTTTTTTTGAACAACTGTCATGAACTTCCTATGAAAAATTCTGTGTATCTGAAATCTTTTTGTTTGTTCATCTTAAAAGAAAATTGCATCCATGATTATTATCAGATACTGGATATCAGATTATTGTTGGATGGCCATCTGAGTTAATCTGAAAACCAAAAGATTTCAGGCCATCCTCCTGTTTCATCTCGACTCCTCCCCCCATACTCCCATATTTTAGTTATACTGATAAAGTGACACAATACTCTCCTCATGAACACATCTTGAGTGCAAAGTAAAATCTTTGTATCAAAGATTTTAAACTGTAGGCAGGAATGCTATCAATTCTTATGTAGAAAGGGAATAATTATAGCAATGTAAGGTACCTTTCTTCACATAGAAGCCCTTTGCTTTAAGGGAAGGCAGCCTAACTGATGTTAATTGAGAAACAGTTATTCCCCTGTGAAAAGAGGAAAATATGCCAGCCTTCTAAGTCAAGATACATTGCTACATCTTTGTTTGCTGCATTCATACGCATTAGGCATATCTTGGGGGTGCAGAATTAGGCTGAACTAAATTTAGAAGACTGGCAGCTCACCATTTAAGTCCTCGGATTCATTTAAGTCCTTGGCTTCACCTAGATTTTCAATGTTGTAAGCCAGTGGCAGACAGAGGCTCAATCTTAATAGGTCAGGTCTACCATTGCAAGTCTGCAGTTAGACTAGTCTGAAGCGTACACCACTGCTGGAAGCAGGCTAGTGTTTCCCAAGTAAATCCACACCTGCATTCAGCAGGAAAGATATGAACAGAGCCAAGAAGAAACTTTCAAGACAAGCTATATGCTGAGATCCTGGAATAGTTTGAGAGGAGAAGGCTGGCTCTTGTTTCACTTCCATTCCTGTTGCTACAAAATACTCAAGCAAAACTGTTTCCAGGAATAGGAGAGATCCAGGGCTATGTCATTTTCCACCATTGAATTAAAGTAATCATTAAGAATTAAAATCTCCACATTTCCATTATTTAAGATTTCCAAGCTAGTAAAGTCTGTAAGCTTTTGCTATTGAGCTTGGCCATACTTCAGTATTTACATTTGCATCTCTTTTTCTGGTACATTATTCATTAGCTTATTTATCTATCTTTTAATTTTTTTGCCCATCTGCCTCATTATCTCCTTAGATTATCAGTGCTTTCCATTTCCTTTGATGTCAATTTGAAAAGGGACAATGAGTTTACAGACAGCTATAATTCCAGCCATTTTGATGACATGCTTTGCCTTTTGACCAGCTTGGCAATCATCTGACCCTCCCTCCTGACCTTTGCATAATTACCTATCCAATTTCCTTATCACCATTCTCCCTTTCAGTTCCTAAAAGCAATATAGCTGTGGTCACTGCCAAAGTCATGGTGACCTTGTTAGGACTCTTTCTGTAGCCCTTACAAGATAACCAATTAATGACTTATTCTTTTATCTCAATGTCAAGTAATTTCTAAAACTCCTGCTATGTCTTCTTTTTTTCTTTGACTAAGTGTTAATTAACTTGACCAACTTTTCCTCTTTTGTATTCATCCATTATTTAAAACACAATCAAATATGTCTGAATAGTTTTGTCCCTACATTTCTGCCAAGTATTCAGAAAGTCCAGTTACTTTCCAGACTCCTTAAATAAAGTCTAAAGAAACTTTGTGGAAATAAAATCTGTGATATTCTTATGCAAATCATTCTATCATTCTCAAAAAATAAATACCAGGTCTTTTTCTGGATGAAATAGATGGAAAAACCTGTCAGCTTCAGCCTTCATTCAAGATAAGGTTGGAAGATATTCTGTGTGCCTTCCCTGCTGCCCGGATTTCCTAAATCTTTCAAAAACTCCAAGAGAAACATATGGACCACTCCTGAGGACCATTAGAGAAAATTCTAACTGGAAAAAAAAAGATTATTCTGCTTACAGATTTGCTCATTTACCATCCTTAACCTCTTTCTCTGCTTCTAAAACTTGCAGAAACCAGTATGTTGCCTCTGTATAAAAGTTGCCCTAATTTGAATTTATCAAAGACAGAGGCAAGTTGGAGGCAGGAAAGAAACAAAGGACTAAAAGAATGCGTCTGTCAAGTCCATATAAGTGCTATAGAGTGGGTTCAGGAGATCACCATGCCAAGGCAATGCAAGCTGTTGGTGCATAATGTCAGCCCAGGTGTATCTATAGCCGCAGCTATGTTTACTCTGTTTCCAGCTTAAGTTAACAAGCTTTACATGTGCTTGCAACTGGTGCAATTAAAGGCAGCTCAGATGTCCCTGGCCTATATCTCCTCTCAGGTCTGATTCCAGGGGAACTTGTGAGAAGCCAACTCAGGTGTATGCAGCCACCGGATACGCACGCCTCAGGAGAAGTTGAATCAAGGCTGAGAGTACAGGATCTAGCATGTTTTTTGGGATATCAGGCAAGCTGGCTTTCAGAGAAAAGACAGCCATGGAAAGAATATCTTCCAGAGGATGTCAGGTGTGACAGACATTCTGCAGTCCTTTCATCTGAGTCCCAGACAAGCCATTACAATGAAAAATTGAAGAGAAACCTTTTGATAGATATACAAATTTTGAGGTCAAAAAGGACTATTCTGATTATCTGCTCTGATCTATGAGTAGCAGCGCTGTGGGCTTTTACTACTCCCCCATTAGACTATTTGGCATCCAAGAATATTTACCCTGAAATACGTAAGGTCTCATTAGTAAAATTTCTCTGCAGCAAGTGCTCTTAAGCTTGCCATGAATCCCTTCAAAACTCCACATAAACAAAGATGTTAAATGCATGATCAATAGGCAAAGGCTGTAACTGAGCAATATTCATCTTTCCTTCAGAACTGACATATTTGTGGAGGGAATCAGTGCCAAAACAAATACAAGCAAAGCAACAGCCTGGAAATGCTTTAAACATATTATTTGAATTCTCAGAAGTATCATTTTTAACTTAAAGTAAACATTGGCATGCGAACCTAACAGTCTGCGTAATCCAGTCTTGAAGTGTAACTTTATTTGTTATGGGGATTTGCTCAAGGAAAGAGGGAGGGCGAGGTGGAAAAATGAAACAAAAACACCCCTCCTTCCAAAAGAAACCTCCTCTTCTCCTACTACAAAGAGGAACCAGTTGTTTCTGCAACACTGCAGACATTTTGCAAGGTCATGGAAGTGACTATCTCAAGCTGCTTTACCAATCTGGGAGGAAGGAGGGGTTGAATTGTGATGCACTCAGATGTTCATTTGGCACACCAGGATTGGTAGCTTTTGCTGCTGTTTTAAGAGGAGTGGGAGGCTAAGGTATGCCAGCCAGATTTCCACCCTCCCAAGTACAAGCACTGGGAGTTGTGGAATTGCTCTTATGTGAGGAAGGAACGGCCATAAGCCTCCTTCTCTGGGAGTCTCTTGTGTCATGCTGCAGCCCACCAGCTTCTTCTGAATCAGTGCTGGCTTCTGGCAATCTCCAAATAAAGTCTTCAATTAACAGGGAAACAAAAGCCTCAGAATAGTCTAGCCAGGATGTGCTATTAAATGGGAGATGTTTTGAGCACCTTTTCCAGCTGTCAGAGAAATAAGGAGAAACATACCAGTAATATGTTAACAAGAAACAGTTGGCAAAATAGCCCTCCCTTGCGAGGAATCTGTTTTATGCACTAGGAAAGAAACAGAAAACCTTATGATTTTTCCCATCTAAATAGTAGCCGATAACCTGAATTAACAAAGTAGATGAGTCTTCTTTGCTTTATACGCATCAAGTCTCCACTCTTTGGTTGTATTATCTTCATTGCAAAACCAAAACTATCTAATATCATACTCATTGGTATATCATGATACACTGTTTCTACTTACCACCTGAAAAGTAGTGATTGACACTCTTGAAGTCCAGTGATTTTATAGGAAAAACAATTTTAGTCTCCTGTAACTTTATATGCCTAAAAAATGAAATGTTTCTAGTTGAAGCTTTTTATCTAGATTTTCTCTCTGGACAAAGAACTAGAAACAGCCTAAGAATAGATTCATTCTGTCCTTTTAGTAAAACTGGTGACATAAGACACCCTCAAGAAGTATCCAGCTCTCTTAAGTGGAAGAAAGAGAAGTCCTCACTGATTAACTTAAACTATTATTTTGACTTCTAGTTGATCAATAGTGAGGTGGTGACCTTGACCAATACTGGTCCCTTTTATGCACAAGGTCATGTTGTCATGTACGAGTGGGAAAGCAACCCGAACTGACAGCATGTATGACAGATTGCACAGACATCCTACAATAAATTTCTTCTTTCATATACTGCTTGCCCTGCTTTCAACTGGAGTAATTTTCTTCCTAGTAGCTGGTACAGTGCTCTATGTCTTGGATGTGGGATGAGAATAATGTTGATAACACAGGGATGCTTTAGTTGTTGCTGAGCAGTGCTTACACTAAATCTTTTCTGCTTCTCATCCTACCCACCAGTGAGTTGTGACAACTCAAAAGAAGTTGTGAGGGGACACAGCCAGGACAGCTGAGCCAACTGACCCAAGGGATGTTCCAAATCATGTGTCATCATCCTGACCAATAAAACTGAGGGCAGTTGGCTGGGGAGTGGTGGCTCACTACTTGAGGACTGGCTGGGCATTGGTCAGCAGGTGGTGAGCAATTGCATTGTGCATCACTTGTTTTGTATATTCTCTTATCGTTATAATTATTTTCTCTTCTTTTTCTGTCTTATTAAACAGTCTTTATCTCAGCCCATGAGTTTTACCCTTTTTCTCCCATTCCAGCTGGGGGGAGCAAGTAAATGGCTGCTTGGTGTTTAGCTGTCTGCCAGGTTAAACCACAGCACTGTGTCATATAGAAAACTGAGGGGAATTTGTCTCCACTTAATATTAAATAATTAAATATTCATTGGAGCAAAGAGGCAGCCTGGTTAAGTAGTTAATGCTTGTGTATAGATCATATGAAAGACCATATTTTAAGCTTCTGCCTTAATGTCTGTTCAATTATTTATAGGAAATAGAAGCAGTTCAATAGGAAGTTCTGAGAGACACCTACCTCCATACACTCAACGTCACAGGAACTCAGACTATACCCTATCTTGTGGCTTTTATCTGGACTGTGAAAATAAGAGGCTGAGTCCTGGACCTAGTAGAACTTGAAGTAAGATTCCATTCTTGGTGAGTCCCAGAAGGCATTGAGCTTGTCAAAATGAACATCTACAACCTTTCCCCCCAAATCCAAACCCATTATCACAATGTAGAATAGAGGGCATGGAGGAATCAAAATAAGAAATAAAAGTTATATTCAACGTTTGCCCTTCTTAGACACTCCTGGTTTCAACTGAAAAAGCCTGAAAAGAAGGTTTTAACCTCAGATTTTCAGTACTACTTTCAAACAGCAACATATTTTCAGCCTTACAAAGTACTGAATGATCAGACACGTTTGCTATGGTTAAAAAGAAAATTGCAGACATTGTTGTTTAAAGAAAAGAAGAAAAATCCCAACTCTTCTCCTCTTCAACACTTTTTTAAAAATGAAAAAAGAGTAGAAAACAAAAACTCAGCACAACTGAAAGCCAACTCACCTCAGGAAAATAACTTGGCATCAGACTTTATCAGCAGCTGCACTTCGCTTCAGCACCTGCGTATATTATTTCAAGTGATGAATGATTGGGGAGGCTGATTTGTATTAATGAAACACATTGTGGCAAAGCATGTATTTATATTTACGGGATAAGTTTGAGTTGAACCTGTCTTATGAGACTCAGATTTTGGTGGTAAAGGTGGGATGTATTGGCTGCTTTCTGTATTATTAAACTTAGGAGTGCCTCCAAATTGTAAGGTCTGACTAGATATGTTGGCCATGTCTCAACTTGGTGTTGAGGTAAGACCATCTCTGCCCTATCCCAAAGTCCTAGTTTGCATTCAAAGGTTACACAATTTCATTAGAGAGAAGTGCTGCTCATCAGCTGCCCTGCTTTCACGGTGGTCATTTACCTCAAATCTTATGGGTGTTTCATTTTGCCATCAAGCTGTAGAAGCCCAAAAGAAGAAATTCAAGACTTAGCCATAGGAACCCACAAATAGAACTTATATTCCTTTGTGCAAGGGGAGGCAGAAACATAACCTTCATGAAGAAGGAACTGAAATCTTGTAACTTGTGTGAGACAGCAGGTCGGCCTTAATACTCAGGAGACCTTAAGGAAATGCATTGAACACAGTGATTTTAATAAACTGTCAAGTGTGGTGTCTATGTGAATCATAGAAAAAATACATGACAAGTAATAACTTCATTAACAAACTTGTTCAGAAATCAAAGTTATTCATGATGTTTGATGCCAATTTAGAAAGAATTTCAGCTGGGATAAAGGTGCAGAGTGAAAAAAGAACTAAAAGAAAAAGTAGTCAAAATAAATTATGTGACTATTGTATTTCAAAATGCCATTGTCATAAAGGGATTAACTTGCATCAAGGAAGAATCTTAAAGCGAGGATAAATAATAAACAAGCTAAAGATTTCATGAGGCATTGGACGAAACACTTGTTCACTAAAACTAGAGAATTGCTTAACACACAAAAAAGAAAAGAAATTGTTTTGGGTTAATCCAAGCTGAAAATGCTTTTCCTGGAGATTTTTGTTTTTCTCATTAAATTGAAAGCTCTTCTTATTTGTACTGCTTTAAGATATTTATTTCCAGAAGCTTACTCTAAATCCCAGAGAGATCAGCAAAACACTATCTGGTGACATTATTAAGTGTTCATTTGAAGCCCATGACAGTAAACTTTCCTTTTTTCTTTTTTATTATTTTTCTACTTTAAAAGCCCTGTGATAGTTTCTTGAAGAAATGGTGTTATCAAAATCAAGGGGTGTTCTTCGTCTTGCTTTGCTTTTTCTTTATTGCATTTTGAAGAGGTTATAGTTGTTAATTGTTTAAAATGCCTTGCAAATAGACAAAACAAAACAAAGCTTTCTTCTCTTCACTCAGCAGTACTTATTTTTGGCTATATTTGACATAACATTGTTATAATGCTAGAATTATGGATTCTTGGCTGGTGGAAACTGCAACAATCTAATTGATGGATCAATGTCAGTTTATAAGTCTCCCCACTGTTGCTTTCAAATCAGAGGGTCAGAGCACATAAAACCAGGCAGCAATAGAACGGAGTAGTGTTTACTTAATCTAAAGTGCACTGATTCTAGGATGCAGGAATACATTTGCTATGCATAGGTTTTTTTACCCAAGCAATTTGCCTAGATATCAATGTTTAGGGGATACAATATTTATGGTAGATCAATGTGACAGTTGATTAAGAGGTATTTATTTTGAATCTTCTATATATTACTGAGGGTTTAGGTTGTAAAATATACATCTGTTCATCCGTACAGGATCAGTACTACTTTTCCCATTTCTTACTACTAAAATGTTTATATATTAGTCATCAAGTACTAATTAAGAGATTCTTAAAATCTAAGGTTCAGAGGGCATTGCAGTCTTTGACATGCACTAAGCATCTCAACCCCCACTTATCCTCTAGTTTGCTCAGCTCAGTCTTTCAAATGTACAACCTGGCTTGTCTGAATTAGAGTTTTCCAATGTGTTCCTTGGGATTTGAAAACTGAAAAAATCTAGCACAACAGTTTTTAACCTCAACAAAAGCAGCTTTAGGTGCATTCCATCTTGCAGCAAAATGCCTTTTAACATGAAGCAGTTTGAGTGATTGATGACAAGAAGGATCACAGGTTCCACAATGTCCGTGGTCTAGCAGCGTAGCTTTAGGGTTGTATCTCTGCCAGGATGCAGTGCAATTCTACCTGTGGTAAAATAGCTGATATATCAAAATTGGTATAGCCTCAAAGAAGAGTAAATTAATTTGACCTAGAAGAGTTAATTTCACAGTTACTATCTTATGCACACAAGGACATATTTTTCTATCTTTAAACTTATTTCTCCATCTCTTTATATCCCCCAAGCATGCATAAACCCACTCACAGGTATTTTAACTTGAAATGGTGAAGATTGATGATTTTTTTTTATATAGGGAAGAAATGGCTTTTTCTGCACTGGAAAAAAGAGTCATATGCAAAAAATTATTTTAGGATGATCAAAATTTGATTCTTCAAACTCTATATTTTACTGCATACTTGCAGTACACATAATGATGAGATATTAAAAACTAAAAACCATTCAAAAAAAGAACCACGACCACCCCCCTTTTTAATCAAGAACATTAAAATTCAATTGTTCAGGTTGTCAGAAAAAATATTTATTTTAAAAATGAATTTTATATGAACTTCACTTTGTGAATCTATTTTCAGTTTGAAGAACTGCTTAAAATGGAGTTAACAAATGCAGTTGTGTCCATTGATTAAAATTTTTTCTTCCTGAATATTACAGTCTAATCATAATTTTTGTCATTTTGTTCGTATTTCAAAATTAAAAAATAAAAATAAAAATGGCCACTAATTATAGCAAATATTCTATTATTTTTACAAGTGGTCTTTCATTTTTTCCATTTTTCAAGGTAATTCCATGTGTTACCCAAATAATTCCCTAGGAGAATGAGATGCATTTTTCCTAATTACTACAGGTATGATACTCCCAAATGAAATGACTGCTTTGAAATGAGTCTGATGTATGCCATTGGTGTCAAGGGGATTATCTGTTTGCCTGGATCTAATTATGCTGAAGGGAATCTCAAATGTAATTAGCTGCTTCTCCCTGTTTCATACAGCAAGAGAAAATTAGCTGCTTAATTAATAATGAAAACTTGATTTTACTAATGGAAATTAAAAATGTGTGTTGATCCTTCAAATAATGATGGTATTTGAAGTTTGGTTGAAGTTTACTTACTTGCGGAACCTGACAATTGTTTTTATTATAACCCTACAGACAATATTCAAATACGAGATCATCTTTCCTGACCATTAACAGTGTTGTCCAATCTACTCATCAAACATATTCTTTTGGAATCAAGGAAGACGGGCAGGGATGCATGATGTCAGTGCCTTCTTTGCTGTATTGACAGGGCATGCATGGAATAATACTTTCTTATGAATTAAATAGGTTTGAGAATGATTTGGAAATATTACTGTCACATGTTTGAACTGAATTCATAGCTAGTTAGGGTAACTGCACAGTCAGACCTGATGGTTCCCCAAATAATGCAGTATCTGAGCATCTTCTGGCCACCAAACAGCATGACAGCAGAGCTGTGATTCCCGCTTTATTGCAGGTAAGCTGGAAAACTGAGATTCATATGACCTAACTCATGATAAACCTTCTGTGAAAAAGATAGCGAAACGTGATAACACTCATCTGCCACATGGAAGAGCAGTGCAGATGCGGATTTGATATATTTTTCTCTGACTGAAGTTATGTCTCCATCACTGATGCCAAGAACTAATTATTTTAAAAAAGCACATATGACTAACACAATTACATGATCTTTTAGTGAAATCATTCCTATGTAAAAGCAGTAGAATACTCAGGTGCAAAATAAGGTCTCAATACCTGTATCTGGTATATATCGTGCACATTTCTGTGCTACAATTTTTTATCTTCTGCTTCCTGAGCTTCATCCTCCCTCCAATCTCTTTTGTACAAATTTTCAATTTGCTTCACTCTGCATTCCGTTAGGAATTTTTCTCAGTGTAGTTTTATTTATCCCTTTCTTAATAGTTTAAATATGTTCAATTTCAAGGTGTATACCCATATCCAGTTCATCAAATTTTGAAGAAGATGAAACAAGATTGTTTACTGTTATTAAAATACCCTTATTTTACTGCATATTTTGAAGAAGCTTACTATGCCACATGAGATATTAATATATTAATATTTTACTTCAAGATCAAAAATTCTGTCAAGGCTGTTTTCTTCTCCATGAGGCTAGGTGAGCTGCAGATAGGTATGATTCAAGATAGTTAAACCAGGCAATGTTCTTTGGGACACTGTAGTTGGTTAAAGAAAACTTCTAAAAAATCCTCCATACCCTGGAGGTAGAATTTGTTAAGATGCTCACGTAATTGAAATTTTCTATGGCTGTTAAGGACTAAGAGAATAGTAGCTCTTCCCTTCAAACAAAATCTCACTGCCAGATTTGTATGACATTTCATGATCCAAGCTTAATTTGTTATACATTGTTCCCAGAAGGTGAGATGAGATTACATGGAGCCATACATTAGTTAGAAGATTTATTTTACACTTACACACTCAAAGTTCCTTTCTAGTTATTCAAATAGAATAGAGCGATCTTGTTTAGTTAATCTCTTTACATCAGCGTTTTTTCCACAGAGCACTTCACAGAAATGTTTTAAAATTTCACCACAATTAAAAAAGCAATTAAAAAGGATTATCAAAATCAAAGTAGATCTTTAATTACTGCTTATATCTAGATCTTTATTCCATGATATACCAGATAAAATACTCTTAAAAAATGCTTTGTTAATAGCTTTTATTATTGAGAACATAAGAAATTTCAGTCTTTTGAGGCGCTTCCCTTTTTAGATGAACTTCATTTTCAGGTTGTCATCTCAAACTTTATTTCCATCAATCTTGCCTTGACATAGCTGAGTAAGCCATTCCTTTATCTTCTGCCTACTGTAAGAACTGGCCACCTTGCAATGACTTGGGTAGCTTAATTAAAGTACTGCTGCAAATTCTCCAGTGAGAAGTTACTCTCTATCTCCATCTTAGTGAGCCAATATCTTCTTGCATCTGTTTGTTCAAGTCTGCCTATGTGAATGCCTACAATCAATTTTTGGTCATTTGGACTTCTAGGTATACTCTCAGCCACCAATACTCTTTTTCCTCAGACCAGTACTGGCCTATTGACGTGTTAAAGGTCTGCTGCTCTGCAATTCTTGCTGAAAAATAGGTGTTGTTGAGCAGAAGCAATACCAGAATAGCAGAAGCCTCTCCAAGGATGATTTCAGCCCAACTAACAGTAGTATTTGGATGAACAGTAGAGAAGAAAAATGCTGGTACTCAGGACTGTTCTGTGTTTGAACATATTCACATTTAAGATTGCATCAATAGTAAAAGATTCTTCATCTTTTCACTGCCTCTCTTCTGATGCAGGATTAATAAGAGATGTAGAGATGTGT
Source organism: Bolborhynchus lineola (assembly GCA_025448015.1). Lineage (NCBI taxonomy): Eukaryota > Metazoa > Chordata > Aves > Psittaciformes > Psittacidae > Bolborhynchus > Bolborhynchus lineola. The sequence continues at coordinate 52,588 of JAOEHX010017128.1, forward strand.
CTTTTAATCCATGTTGACTAATCCATAGAAAATTCATTTTTATCCTTATGTCATTAAAACAGTATTAGAGGACATTGGTAAAGATATTCAGTACATACACTATAGGCTTTGTCTTTGGATTTGACAGTGGTATTACATCATCACAGAAAAATTCATGCACATGTCCATTTTATGTTTAAATCAGAAACATCTGCTTGGCTATGGGTGGTGTCAATGTCTCTATACTTTGAGGTACTTGGGGATAGGTAGTCCTAAGCAAACCTTCAAAAACCTCCAAAAGAGACTCATGTCAATCCTATGAAAAAGAAAAGCCCTTGTTATTTATTTCTTTCTAAAACTCTTCAGTGGTTTGACCTAGCAAGTCAGTACTGAATGTTTTCATTGAAGTAGACTATTCATGTAGACAAAAGCATTGTAACCCGGATTTCACTGTTCATACTTTGATCATGAGCAGTGACAGGGAAGACCAGTATCTGAAATGAAAGACAACCTGAATTTGGGACTTTTAAAGTATTCTCCATGTACTTGCAGGAGGTACTTAGGCACATAAAAAATAATGAAGGTATTTTGCTTATTATTTTTTTTCACTGAGCCTTTTTTAGAACAAAAGAGAAAACTGACAACAAAAAAGGATTTTGAATCAGATTACCCAGACCTCCCAGTTAAGCAGAATTCAAACAAAAATGATCTAGTTTTCCTATTTTAACACATTTCTGATGACTGGCATCATTACAGGACTGGGGACATCTAGGAATGAAGTAGAAAAGAGAAGCAACATACTAGTTGTCATATTATTTATAGTTCACTAGAAGTTAGAGGTCCCAAGTAATATCTTCTGATCCTCAGCAAAGAGAGCTCTAGAAAGTTTAGTTTCCAGGTATGAAGTAAATAAATGAAATACAATAGGATGAAAGCCAAGAGGATAAGCAGATACAGAGATATGAAGTCACTTTTCTGGGGAGGCCAAGTGACAAAACAAGATTAGATCTCTTTGATGAACAACTAATCTAGGATCCCACCATTAAATCCTACTGCACCCAAAATTTTCAGGGACATTAACTATATTAAAATTTAAATAATTTATCACTTAAAATCAAGTAACATCTTCTTTCTTTTCTCATTGAATGATCATGCTTTTTTTAAAACAAATATGGCTTTAAAACAAACCTTTGTGGCACAATTTTCAAACCAACAGACTTCTTGCTATATTGAGGAAGCTTTCATGTTGTACGACTACTTCCAGTTACTCTGTCTTATGTAAGAATCGAAGACATGCTAGTGAATTCTAGCCAATTTGGAATCTTTGAGATCGATTTACATTATAATGTTGATATCTAAATTGATTCTGGACACCTAGGTATGGTGGAATTCAGCTACACATTTAAAACTCTTGCATTTAGAGTTGGGATTGTTAGAATTTCTTCACTGGAAAGACACTAGGGCTCAAATCAGCTCCTATATGTTGATGTATAGTGCTATTTGAGGTGTCTTAGGTTATCCCATGAGGTCCACTCGTACGGCTCTATAAAGGTATCAGTCCACTGTAGGTCCTGTGTTGTATCTGCCATCCCCACATTAAAGTCTTGAATACTCCAGAGCATTTCAAATGTTGTTAGATAATTTAGTTTACAGAACTTAATCAACTTTTCTAATGTCTGAGCTTGTAGCTAAGGTTCTTCCTATATCAACACTAACTCTTTTTACTGCAGTTACATATTTACAAATATATATACATGTAAATATTAGTATTTACAAATCTTACAGTGACTAAATATTTTTAGTCTTTTTTTTTTTTCCCTCTACAACAAGCTTGATTGAAAATGGTTAGTGATTTCAAAGTCTATCAGAGGAGACAGACAGATAAATTCACTGGTGTTCATTTCCTGAGCACATAAAATGTAAAGGTCAGTAGAAATATTTTATCCAATTTAACAGTGTTTGTGCACATGGTCTTATAAATGTAAAATTTATAAGGCTCATATTGTACTTTAAAATCAAAATTCTATGAACTCATGGGTTTGTTTAGATAGATGTGGCTCCCGCCTCACGGAAACCTGCACATCCACCTTGCTGGAATTACACAGGGTCTCTGTGTTTGCTAGCAATGATGGATCCAAAAGCTCCTCTGATTCCCTGGTAAGTCTGTGCTAGGTGTATTGAGGACAGTTTGAAATGGTGCACTTTGAAATTCATTATCTTCTCAAAGTTACCACAAAAATGAGAGAAACCTCAGTTGCTCCTGATGAAATCCTGTGAGAAACATCGAGTAATTCAAATCACTATAATGCTAAGTAGAGGGATTTTATTCTGGCCTTGGGGGTAAATCTTTATGTAATCTGTATGTGATGGGGCAGCAACGGGCAAACTGAAGCTTTCAAATGTGGAAAAAGTAGTTGTGGCTCCTGGTTTGGGAGGAGTTATGTTTGACATTTAGAATGAGTTAAATATTTGCTTATGTGTTAAAAAAAATAGCACATTCTCCGCCAAAATCACGGCACTTATTTCTCAGATGTTATAGAAACTTTTGGACTTTGTGAACTTTAAAACAAGCCCTCTCAAATTTTCATCTGTCATTAAGATTATTTTAATGCCAAATGATTTCAGTCATAAAATAACACAGTCTTCAAATATCACATGCTGTTCAAATTCAGGATCTCAAACATGGACACAGTGGAGGTTTGTTTTTATTATTTTAGGACAGGTTATTATATTTTGTTTTTTCTTCCACTCTAAAAGTTTGCTCTTCAGTGGAGATTAAGAAAATTGTCTTCTCCAAACAATTCTGTATAGGATTTCTGCAATGGCTAGGAGCCCCACAGTGATGGGTGGATTTGATGGTTCAAGAAAGGATGAAATCATTTTCTCACAGTGCATCTTCCAACTGTCTGACAGGACAGTTGGCCTCCATGTCATCTGAGTGGATGTTGGCTTAACTCCTATTAGGAATAAAAACAAGATAGTCACTTTCAAAGTAGCCTGTCTACAGATTTAAGAGTATGTCAAGTATGTAATAAAAATACAGAGCTGCGTTACTGGATCCTGATTTTTGAGTTAACATCTCCATAAATGTTCTTTTTCATAAAACAACAATCTTGCATTTCTAATTTTGTATTACTTTATTTTCTGAATGCTTGCTTGGAAGACCTTTTAGTCTATTATTGTTTAAGCTGTTTTAACAACATGTTTTCACTTTAGTGTGCTGGTTTGCATAATACATAAATATAACCATAGCATATGCTCTAGGTACGTATATACAAGTATGTGCATCATAGAATCATAGAATCATAGAATAGTTAGGGTTGGAAAGGACTTTCATATAACCCAGTTCCAACTCCCCTGGCATGGGCAGGGACACCTCACACTGAACCATGCCACCCAAGGCTCTGTCCAACCTGACCCTGAACACTGCCAGGGATGGAGCATTCACAAGTTCCCTGGGCAACCCATTCCAGTGCCTCACCACCCTCACAGTAAAGGATTTCTTCCTTATATCCAATCTAAACTTCCCCTGTTTAAGTTTGAACCCATTATCCCTTTTCATATCACTACAGTCCCTAAGCCCATCCCCAGTATCCCTATTTGTAAGATGCTGACATTCAGCACATACTTGGAGTCAGCTTCAGAATTTATAACTGAAATAATTGTCTGTAGCCTCCTCCAGGGGATAAATGCGGACTAAAAGCTGCAGTGCAACAGATCTTACATTATTGTTTCACTGTATGCCTAAATGCAAACTTAATTTTATAAATGTAATAATATGTGAATACATTAAATACTCCAAGAGCACATATATATTATACCCTGTAATTCATTTGCTTTACTTTCTGGAAAGTGAAAGAAAGATTTTGTGTAAAACTGGAAAACAGAATATTAAAACCCAAGAACATATAGATAGATATTGATATCACTGGGTTGGAGATATCAATGTAGTGAAATTCCAGCTTTGCTCAATTAATGATTATTATAGTCTGCTAATCTGGTTGTAAGTGAAGTCTGATTTCTTAAGAAAAACCCAGGTCACATACCCCTTTGATGGAAGATAGTGAGGCTCAGTTAATCCAATTTTGGCAATCTAACAACTGTGCATTTGGTTTTATCTAGTCATCTACATTTTGTTTTACACACCTTAGAGTGTCAAATACCCTATGAGGTGCACTTGGTGTCCAGTATCTCCTTGGCCTCTAATTAACTCTCCAAAGGGGACATCTTTTGCAAGTCCTGTATGCCACTTACCAGCCATATGTGAACATCTCAGATATAAGGGGGGAGCTTTCAGATGGCACTGGACACTTATTTTGAGGAACCTTAATGCAGACTTTGTTCCTGAAATATTCTAGGAAGGTTGCAGCAAGGATGTAAAGTTGTGAGTTGTTTTATCTATTTCAAGTATCTTAATTTACACATCAGACCCCCTAAATTTCAGATGTCTATTCATAGAAGGGTGAATGTGAGATGAGTATCTAGGGTCAAGAAATAGATAAATGTCAGGGAAAAAAGCAGAAAGGAGATCAGCATTTAATGATAAGAGTTATTATACAATTAAAGTTTTGCAAAGTTTTTCAGAGTAGAAAAGATAAAGTGAACAATTATTGTCAAATCTCCTCCACCCCATTTTGAGATGCTAGAGAAACCCCATAATCATTACATTATACTACATCCTACTATGTAGAAGATCAAAAGTTCAACTTTTTCCCTGCAACCCTTGGAGTTTGTGGGACCCTGAACCAAACTTGTTTGGACTAGTGCAAATTAATATATCCAAATCAATAAATCCGTCATTGGCCTTTTTAACTCCATCTGAACTAGTTCAAATCCCAACTGCACTGAGCCCCTACCTTGATAGTACAAGTACAAGGCAAGTAACAAACCTCAGGGCCAGGTGAGGCTTTTCTGAAGAGACAGCTGAGCAAGGACCTTGTCAAAGAGCTTTATTAAAGTCACTCTCCTCTCCAGAAAAAGTGTTAGGCCATTGGGCAATGTTTTCAGACTCTCACATGAGAATATTATGCTACAGTCAGAAGTGAAATCCTAATGTTCTCAAAATATTTCCTTTCTAATATCTGGATTCTTTCCTAATCATTTTCAGATTAATTCCCAGCTAATACATAAGGATGAAATTTGGTGAGTGACCTATAACCCTAAGCATGTTGTAATTCTGTTACCAATCTCCTGATTTCATGGGAGGTTTAACAAGAACCATATGTGGAGCACGGCGTTCCTCTGCATTAATGCAGCCTAATGATCCAGGGAATCTCTCTGTCACTATGCTGCTTTGCCACACCGTCAGCAGCTGAACAATGGCAATGCTGAGGTCTGCTGACATGGTTTTTTCCATGTCTGTGTCCTTGATGCTGCAAAGGACCCTTAGGCACCACACAGCCATGAATAAATCAGTCCAGAGCATGCTTAAAATGAACTGTGTTGGTCAATATAGCAGAAGAGGCAGAAGAGAGCTCTAGCTCTGTGACTTGGTGTCCTGCTGACTGCCGCTTTTCTACCAAGGCTCTGGATTCACAAGTCTTCTGTGTTAGTACTCAACTCTTTTCATCCTTCACCACATTTTCTCTTTCTCACTTGTGCCATGCTTCTGTGACACTGTAAGGCCACATACTGAAGCTGATCACATTAGAACTGATCTGCTTTGAAGAGGAAAAGTGAAATCCTGGTGTTTTGTTTAAGTTGGAGGCATAGAATCACTGACTTGTTAGGGTTGGAAAAGACCTTAAGATCATCAATTTCCAACCCCCTGCCATCTCTAAGCCCACTTCAGAATGTGGCTGTGTTAACAGTTATGCCAGCATGGGGTATGGCCTGTTTGCCTGTAGTTGGTACCTCTTCAGATAGTGCGCAAGGTAAATTCCATTTCCCCCTAATGCTTGTGATCACTATGTTCATGCTCTTCATCTCACATACAACTAAGTGATGGTGTAAGAGCAACAAAATTGCCATTAACTTTGTTAAAATGTCTCGCACCAGAGGGGATAGGTGCAGTCATAAGGGCATTTAGAGGCAAGAACTCAGTTCTCCACTGCCGGCTCTGACCTAAAGAGAATTGTTAACAGCAGTAATGAAGAACATGTGATATCATATCACTTCAGAGAAGCACTTGTTCTCCCTCTCCTCCTTCCCCATTTGCAAGATCTTGACCTTCCCCAAATTACCTGTCCCTGACACCAACCCATAAAACTTTGCCACCCTGGCTCCACTATCAGTACTTTCTTAAACCCACCTATGTAACAGCTCTTACAAACTGCCATGGGTCTAGAGTATTGTCTGAAAATGAGCTTCAAATGTAAAGGTTTGCAGGTGTGTTGGGGAGAAAAACCATTATATTTGATAGCTCTGCAAATGTGGGCAATTACAGATAGAAAAATCCTCCTTAGCACCAGTGAAACTCTCTGTGATCAGCTGCATTCATGGCTTCAACCTATAGACTGTAGGGCTGAAAAGGCTTTACTAATGATTTCTACGTTGGACCAAATGATATCCTTGACAATAATGTAATCATGAGAACCTTCACTCACTTGCAGTTGTTACCACTGGGGCCACAGGCTTGCACAAATGAGCCAACACTCTCCTCCAGACCTGCACTTATGTTTCAATAATACAAGCCCAAACGCTGAACGTTTTTTTCTTCCTCTCCTCCCTCCCAAATGCTACTGATCGTCCTATTACCATGGCAACCAACTCCTGCTGGCATGATCAAGAAAAAACCTGATTTGGGATTTTAATTAATTGCTTGGAAATGGAAATGTAACAGTGACTGGCAGTTCAACTAAGCACGTTTGCAAAGTGAATAAAAATAGAGTTTCTGAAATACTTGAAATTGTTTCACTGGATATAACCCACATTTTTTACGAGACACCTTAATTTATTCTGCTTCATAAAATAAATCTGCCAAATGTACTAAGCCATTTTGTCAACACAAATCATTTTGGCAAATACTTTAATCCTTCTTCTTAACAAAATGTATTGTATTTAAAAAAAAAAATAATGAATCTAACCCATCAGTATAAACTCATAGGTTTCATCTGAATGTATGCCTTTTTCACCACTAGGTCATAGTTATAAAAGGCTTTCATCTTGTCTTCACAAAAGAGGATGTGCTTCTTTTGATGCACGTGATCTGCCATTAACATCTATGGCAGCTACACCCCCATATTCAGCAAAGAATGGAATAAAAATGACTTTCAGTTAATTTTTATAACCTCCAATCTCCCAGTTTTCGAAGGAAATGAAGTGGTCATTGTTTAAACATACCACCGCCCTCTTCTGGGTGCTGCCAGTGCTGCTGAGGTGGGTGTCCTCAGAAGCTCGATTTCTCTCCTGATTTTTAGGAACAAGACCTCCTTATTCACAAGCAAGGATCAGGCTGCCTGGCTGGAATCAGAAGCCTTCACCACCAACATTTGCCTTACCTTTCTCTTCTGATATTTTAGCATTCCACCTCCTTTTATTCCTTTACAGGCCAATGAACTCTCTGACAGTCTAAGGTAAGTGTAAGCAATTCTACATAAACTCTTCTATTTTCACATATTTATAAATTTTACTCCAAACACTTTTTGTCAGGCTTCCAGATTTAAAATAGCCCTGCAGCTCCCATTGCCAGCTCAACAATTCACATCACATGATCGTATTGCTGACCCAGAAGCTAAGCTTCCTTGCTCACTGTCTTAGTTACTTTTGAGAGGTGACTGATCTTGCCACTTTTCACACATTCACATTGTTGCTCTTTAGTGAACATCTTTGTTCATTCATCCCTGAATTGTACTGCAATTCATGGTAAGCAAGCTCAGTGAGCAGAGCTGTGCTGGATGAATTGAAATGAGGTTAATGAACTATCTTTAAAGATTACACATCATGGGGTTGGAAGAGGCCCTGGAGAGGTCATTTTGTTTTCAGTCATGGGCAGTATTTATTCACCATACTTCACTGCTTTTCTTTCTCCCATGACATCTTTAAAATGCAGGTAACAATTTCCATTACTCAAACATATTTTAGAAGCTAAATATCATTAAGCCAGTAAAAATTGTGACGCAAAATACAAACACAAGAAATCTGGTGGTTATCTGTCCCTCCAGCTCTCTACCGCCTATTGATATTTCTAAGGCAACTATCTGTGTGTTATCTAAGCAGTGTAATATAATACAATTACTTGCAAGTTGTATCTAAGTGCAGTGGGTTTTACTTATTAATAACGTAGCACTTCTCTTCAAAGTGCTTCACAAACTAATTAATTCTCACAGCACCTTCTCCCTGTCAGGCAGGTGAGACAACTATTATTCCCATTAAACATATTGTTATTATTACTTGAGGAAACAAGGTTAAGTTACCCATTCTATTTCCCAAAAGAAACAGGGAGCGTTACAAGAGCACCTGAGCTCAGATATTAGGGAGCAGGATTTTCATACCTGTTTTAAGATCACCTCATCATGCCTCACGCCTAGGCAATATCACTGTTAACATCGTAATTGTGTGCTTCATTAAACATTATCATGGCAAAGACTGATGGGATTCTTTGTCTGAGAGGATTGACTATTTGGGGGTTTTTTTAATGGAAAAGGACCCTAACCAACAGCCTGCTCCATGTTGTTGCGTGAATCGTCCAGATTTGCTGGGCTTGTGAAATGACTTACTATCTTGATTCTTTCAGTTTCATGTGCTTTGTCACTTTGGGATTATTCCTTAGCCAAGCAATTGCTGCACTCAAGTTTTGGTATCTTCAAGGCAAGGAAGACGCATGGGAAGGATATTTAACCACTATGGAAAAGAAAGAAATTACACTAATAGAGTTTACTTGTTGAACCATTCTGATTTCTTGGTAGTACAAATGCATTTCTGCTTCATCAGACCATTTACAACTCTATCTCTCAAGTTTATCTGAAGGTATTGACATCTGATGCCATGTGAAAATGCATTTAAGAACTGATTCCATTCCTTCCAGCTTCAGTTAGGTAGCTGGGATTTAGGACCATACCCAGCAATATTGCATAAGCATTGGCAATAGCTAATGACATTCATCATATGAGGTAGTTGGAGGAGGCAAATGGAGATGAAGGCATAACAGTTGCTCAAGTGAGGGAGGTTTTGTATTAATTGGTCCCATTCTACAAAGTAGCCTTATCAAGCTGTAGGATGGCCTATAAGCTACTTAAGCTCCCACTTCTTGTGTAATAATGATACAGTGGGCAGAAATTCACCAGCTGTCTCCTTGTAGGAGAGTACTTTCTCTGGGGTACTTGCCAACAAAAACATTATGCAGCAGGATTAGAATGTATTTTAATTATTTGCTGAGGGTCAACTTGACAGTGTAGCCATTAAGTATATACATACACATACACACACATAAAGAAACACATAACTTTTCCTATAGAATTAAAAACATGAAACATGGGAAATTGGATATTGGCACACCTGTATTCTATAAGGATGAAGAGAGAACTTCAAAAGGTTGGTTTGAGTTTCAGGAAAACACTCCAAGCCTTTGAGGTAAAATTCATCTGCCCTAACTTGGACGTCTTAAAGCTAAACAGCTAAGTCTGAGCTTGTCACCCCAACCTCCCTTCGAGGAGAGAAATGGACACCTCCAGAGTATGATTCACCTTATCCCATCATAGTTGTCTGAGATAGATTGGATGACTTACTCCCTGGAGGTGCCCACCTGTGTCTGTTGACTCTGAAGTGAGCCTAACTCAGATTTAGACATTGAACTTTTTAATACGTAATGTTAGATGAGATGAATCCCACACTTGCAGCCTCTTCTCAGACTTAGTTCAAGCATTTTCACAGACAAATTGTTCTGACAGGGAAAATGTAGAAAAGGTCAATGGGTATTTGGGGCTTCTTCGCTACTTTTCTCTCTTGGTAGGACAGTGTTTCAGAAATAAGGTAGTACAAGAATAGGAAGGAAAAAATACCTTCTTCCCTGCAAGATTCAGGCAGAGTTTGTGATATTCTGTACTTTAATAAAAGAGGAACTTGCTGGCAGGACACTCTCCATTTGATATTTCTCTACTGAACCACAATATACAGACCTCTGTTTTGGCACGTGGGTAATGTCTTTGACTTCAGGATGATCACATGGCCAGTGAAATTTAAATACATACAAAAATGTTGTGGGGATCAGGCACATATACATGAATTAGAATTAGAATTACACATTTAAATACCTTTGAGGATCTTGCCCATTGTTCATAATCTTCCTCAGCTGAGACTTAAATCTGTAACCTTCACAGTACACAATACCAGGCACGCATTTTCTGTTTGGAAGGGTGATGCTGAGTATAGAGGAGAGAGTGTAGTAAGGCAGGATTACAGTTTTGTCTGGACAGTGTGATCATGATTTTATTGGCCAGATTTTTAGATTGTTCCTGAGATATTGTTATTTATGTAAAATTGCTAGAAGGCTATTTCAGAAAGAACCACCCAACTAACAGTGCTAGGTATTTGCCAGGGTAGGTCTCAGCTTTGAAATGAGATGAGGGTACTCTTTGCATTTCTATGCATTTATTTGCAAAAATACACAGAAACTGGGGGAGTGGGGTAGAAACCACAACTTTCAGCCTATTTCTACTCAGCTATTAAGTCATTTATTAATCTGATTAAACTGTAATAAACTTTATATAGAATCGTCTTTGAGTAGACTTTTCATGCAACGACTTTGTTCTGTGTTTGACAGCACATAGAACAAAAAATATTAAAAGCGAGCACAGTCACCAAATAAAATACATTTTCTGCTTCCAAATCAATGGAAAGAAGAGAATATATCAAAATTCACCCACCTTCATCTCATGGCAAAGGCTTTCCTTCACATTTCTGAAGAATTAAGTCTTGCAAAGGGTCCCCCACTACCACTTTCTTGTATCTCACTTTTAAAAAGAGAACTTCAAGGTCAGTGCAAAGCAACAACATAAAGACAACCAAGTCTTGTTAATGTAGCCTGGAATAGTGGGTGGGCCATCTCTCAAGTGTGAAAAAGTAAGCTGCAAAGCAAATACCTGAGGTGACTTCTGCTTGTTTGAGTCTATTACCCTTAGGGCTGTTTTCTTTTGGCTAGGGATATCTGTTGATCTTACCTCCTAACAGTAATTATGCCAGACAGCTTTTTGGCTTTCAATAATGCTCCATAGGTAACATAAATCATACAAATTATTACCACAGTACTAAACTATAATTACCCACAGACCCTGACATGCCAAAAGGTGTATTAATTTGATAATATAATAAATACTTTACTGCATAAACCTATAATTATTACTTTAAAATTGACACCTATACCAGTTTGATTTTTTTTTTTCCTAACAGGCAACTGATTTGTACATTGACCAATACCAGAAATGCTATTTAAATTCAATTAAAAACATTAAAATGTAGTTTGGTAGCATGTGGAAGGCCTTCCTTAAAGGCAAATGTCACTAGAGTTAGTTTGCTTTTTTGGGGATTTTAATTTCATATAATAATAGATTTCTCAATAACTTAAGAGGAAAAATATATCTGACAAATAGCCCAGGGAATGGAAGCAATATTAACAAAATATATGAAATACTACCAATGGGAAAACAATTCACATAACACCACAAAAAAAAACCCACAAACAAACAAAAAACAAAACCCAGATGAACCCAAAACTTACTTGTATTGCTTCAAATGTTATTGAGAAAAAGAAGTGATTGACACTATAGGAGATAGATGGAATGACTGACAAACCATATCTGTGGGAAAGACTGAGGTCCCAATTCTGCAACTGCATGGGTGTGGACAGCCCTGGCACAGCTCCCAGGCTTGTTTTATTCAGTGACTGTCTAATGCAAAATACATAAACAAGCCTGGGAACAGAGGTCAGAATCTAGAGCTGCTCCTTCTCAGCAGGACACTGCTGTAAGACCATGTTAAGATCCCATTTCTCATTTTTTTTTTTATGCTTTTCTTCCATGTTGTCAATATGAACTTGTGGAAAATGACTTTTCTATGTACAAATCTTCTTACACTTACGGAAGAAATGAGCTCACTTCTCCCTCCTTTCGACTGATGGTTTGAATTGCTGTTTAATGCACAGAAATCAGTCACTTCCATTGTGCCATGTTGAATTGATGATACTTACACACTGAGTAGTTTTTTGACAGGGTCTGATTTACTTTTTCATTGTTATTAGTATTTTTAAAAGTGTAGCTAGTAATGGAAATCTTCATAAGTGTTGATTCCCTCTTTTCTTTAATAATTTGAACGCTGGTAATTTTTCATATTTTTCCCTCATTTTTTCCCCCATTTGTACTTTGGCTTGCAAAAGGAGGGGGAGAAAAGTATCAAAAGAAAAAGAATATCAGATTTATTTAAAGTTTTTATTCCTGGGTAGTATTCTTATCATTTGACTTCATGTATTCACACTTTAATGTTTGAGTATGAACCAGTTGCCATTGGTATACCATATATTCAATGGACAGTTATCGACATCTTTGGAAGTGGTAGCAGCTAAATTAGAGGATTTTCCTTCTGGAGGTGCTTTGACTCAAAAGAGGGAGGCTACAGTGATTAACTCAGCATCACAGCAAATAAGTCTCATCCAGAGTTTCTGTTATTTGGGTTTTATTCCATTACCAAAGTAGAAATAAAGAGAAAGGGAAAATTGCTCATAAGGGAAAAATTAAGACTGGGGGAGAAATGAAGGGGAACAAATTAAAGTATGGATATTAAAAAACTAAAAACTCCTTAGTTTCTCTTATTTGTTTAAAAAAACATTAAAATTAATTTGTTTAAATAAGTTAAAATGTGTCCGTTAAAGAGACTGTCATTTGTTTTAAAATACTTGAAGAAATATTAGCGATGAATTTGATAGAGGTAAGGATAATTTGGTATTAAAAATGTTTACAAGTGAATCAGAAAACCTTATTTCAGGGGAGTGGGACTATATGACCTTTGAAGGTTCCTTCCAACCCAAACTATTCTATGATTTCAATATCCTTGTCTGATAAGGACTTCTATTCAGAAGATATTTATTCTCCCACCTGCAAGATAAGTATATTGTCAAATCCGAGGGATGTTGGAAAAATAAATATTTTGAAAATTTCTCATTATGAGACTTGAGACCATACAAAATAGTGAAAATGTCCTGGTTCTGTTAACATGTAAATGTTTATTCAACTTCTGTGTTGAAAAAGGTGAGTTTCTGGGTCCTCCCTAAGGGTCAGTGAGAATGGCCGTTGGGGTGTGCTTTTAGCTTTAGTAGTTGATCTTCGGTTGACTAGATTGGGTAAATAGGTCAGTGAAGCTGCTTGGCAAGCACTCTTTGACCTACTACATGTATTATGTAAGGCTGTAGAGACATGAGTCTCCTCAATAGCCTGTTAGGAATGCATTAACACCTTTGGTAGAACTTTTGGTGACTTTCATCCTGGTGGGACAGAATAAACCATGCCTTCCATGTGGGGATTGTGGGGAGAGAAGCTTTCTACAAAAGCATCATTATTTACAGTGAAACTTGAGCTGAA
>JAOEHX010017129.1:0-28315 GCA_025448015.1 Bolborhynchus lineola
GGTGGTGAGGCACTGGAATGGGTTGCCCAGGGAAGTTGTGAATGCTCCATCCCTGGCGGTGTTGAAGACGAGGCTGGACAGAGCCTTGGGTGACATGGTTTAGTGTGAGGTGTTGCTGCCCATGGCAGTGGGGCTGAAACTAGATGATCTTAAGGTCTTTTCCAACCCTAACTATTCTATGATTCTGTGATTCTAAGTTACCTTTCTGAAATAGTAGTGAGAAAGCTCTGGAAGCTCCCAAATTAAATTAAGGGTAAAATTCATCCAGTGTGCTGGAATCACTGGTTTATTCAGTGTGCTCACACCTCCCAGCTCACTGATCACTAAGCATAACGAGAGTACAGAGCGCAGACCAGGAATGCCCTTAAAACCTGCAGGTTGTTGTTCCAGTTGATGCCACATACACAAAGTAAGCTTCCCTGTAAAGCTAAATTAATGTAACTTCAGACAACACAGAAAAAAGTGAATTAAATAACAACATGCAGGGGAAGAATAGGAAGCATACATGGTGGGTAAGAGTGAAAGGAGAGCTTGGTTTCACACAGGAGTTGCATGCAAAATTATCATGCTCATATAGTTAGAGACAGACAAAGTGTGAAGAATACCCAGTGTTTTTTGTCTCTGATTTATTTTTCCTAGATAGCTTCCTCCAGCAGACTTTTCTAGCATCTTCCTTTATTAACACAGTCTTTGAAAACTCATCACATCAGTAACTGAAATAACCGATAAATATTGGAAATATCAAAGCACATGGCATAACAAAAGGACCTGCGAGACAAAAGGATTTGTGACACTCAACTGTGGTAACAGGATGAAAGAGTTCCCCTCTGTCCCTCCTCCGTAAGTTTGTTCTCAAACATATTCCTATATGTGTATCAATTATCTACAGACCTTATGATAGGTACATAAGAAATATGATGTGGATTTTTTGTTCCTTGCAACTTTATTTCTTCCTGGTCAATGTCAGGAAGATGACATAAGGCACTAGAGTTCAAAAAGGGCAGAGACATTCAGGAGTGAAAATGAAAGAAAGAATATCAGTCAAGGAAATGCCAAAGATGGGGTAGAAATGAGAGATCTGGATGGATAAACAGGAATTACTGGGCAAGAAAACAGACTCCAAATAGAAAAATCATAGAATGGTTTAGGTTGGAAGGGATCTTAAAGATCATCCATTTCCAAGCTCCTGCGATGGGCAGGGACAACTTCCATTAGACCAGGCTGCTCCAAGCCCTGTCCAGTCTGGCCTTGAACACTGGCCAGGGATGAGGCAGCCGCAATCTCTCTGGGCATCCTCTGCCAGTGTCTCACCACCCTCACAGCAAAGAATTTCTTCCTAATATCTAATCTAAATCTCCCCTTTTTCAATTTAAGGCCATTCTCCCTTGTCCGCTCCCTACATGCATTTGTAAAATGTCCTTCAAGATTTCCTGCTCCTTTAGGCACTGGAAGCTGCTCTAAGGTCTCCCTGGAGCCTTCTCTTCTCCATGCTGAACAAGCCCAGCCCTCTCAGCCTGCCTTCATAGGATTGGTGCTCCAATCCTCTATAATTATCTTCATAGCCTCCTCTGGACTCACTCCAACAGGTCCTCATCTCTCTTGTATTGAGGACCCCAGGAGCTGAAAGCAGGACTGCAGGTGGGACCTCACTGGAGCAGAGTAAAGGGGCAGGATCACCTCCTTCAACTGGTCACGTTCTTTTTGATGAAGCCCAGCACACAGCTGACTTTCTGGGCTGCAAGTACACATTCCTGGGTCATGTTGAACTTATGGTTAGCCAGCACCCCCAAGTCCTTCTCCTCAAGGCTGCTCTGAATCCATTCTCTGCCCAAACAGTAGTTGTGCCCAGAATTGCCCCAACCCAGGTGGAAGACCTTGCATTTCGCTTTACTGAACTTGATGAGGTTGCCATTAGGCACCTTTCAAGCCTAAGGTCCCTCTGGATGGCATCCCTTCTCTCCAGCATGTCAATTGCACCACACGGTTCAGCATCACTGGCAAACTTGTGACAAGAAAAAATGTGAGACTCAAGTAAGGAAAGAGAAAAAAATTACATTATCACTTAAAAGCTGGCATAACATATATACAGGGCTGGATTCACTACCTATATATGTTCATTCTGTCATTGTGTAATGCTTTCTGGCAAGCACTTAGCTTCGCAACCTTGATGTCCTGTGAACGTTATTTTTGTGTGCTTATAATGTATTATCTGAGAGGCTGAGATTTACCCATCACAATTGCAATTTTCAGATTTAAATGCTTCTGAAGCAACCAGAGCATAAAAGTGTGTCAAAACAATCCTTTTTGTGTCCAGCTCACTATGAGCTAAAATTATTTTCTTTGAAATCCTTTGGGAAAATATATTCACTTCAAATTGAAAAATTGCACTGAAGAAGTAATTTGGGGATGTTATAACCCACATACAAATATAAATTGGAAAAGTCATCATGTCTGTGCCATCTAAATTGTGGAGTAACCCCATATGTGCAACGTGTTTTTCCAGCAATTCTCAGGGAAGTCATCTTCAACAGATTTCACTTTAAAATGTTTAAAAAGAACCTTCACAATGTAATCCATGGTTTAGAAGTCTTAGAGCTTAGGAATTGCACTACATCCCCTTTTGTGGATGCAATCCGTACATGAGACATCTTACTTAGCAGCAAAGATCTCCTGTGTTCAGTGCAGTTGGATATATTCCTGAATATATCTCTGTAGATCCTTTTAAAGGATGCTGTGGCTGAAAAACTACTGCAAATAATCTGAGTGCCACGCAACTTTAAGAACTGCCTTCAGTGGAAGCAGTTAAAACTCGCAGAAGATGCAAAAGGCTCTAAGTAGGCCATCTCATATGGCCTTTTTCGTATTTATTTATTTCAACTCATCCTCATAAGTTTGACAATGTAAACAAGAATTTCCAAAGTCAAGCTTATAAAACAATCTTATATGATGGCCCTTGAGATCTTTTCTTGATATCACATGATGTATTTTGCTTGATTCTCAGCATCCTAAGCATATATTATTTACAATGCCAGTTGCAATAGGAATTGATGAACTATGTTCTTCACCTTGAAGATGGAAATCACAATCATTAATGACAGAGCAGGTGACAAATGTTTGAAACAGATGAGAGCACTGAGCAACTCACGATCAGCAACCTCAATACAAAGATCAGCTGATATCCTTTGGGATCCTTCTTGTGAGCCCCCTTCTTGAGTCAATAGCCGAGATCAGTTATGTAGTTCTAGTCACAAAGTGACACCTTACACATTGCCGAAAGGAAACTGTTGGAGCAAGAAGGGTATCAGTACATTAGAGTGCAATAACTAAAAATCTGTAGCCCCTCTGTTTTAACTACTAGAAATCCTATCTTCATTTATTATTAATGTTCAATTAATTAGTGGATTCCAAAGATTTCATAATCCTCATTCATTACACAAGAACATAGTTGCACTTCTTTTTTTTTTTTTTTAAAGCAAATATTTACCCTTATTTAAATGTTTATTTGAACAAAAGCTTTCTGGTTTAGTGAACATAAACTAAGGCACATGGTGCCAACAGGACTAGGTATTCAGAGAACAAATAATACCAATGACTTACATGAGGTAAGGGGGTTTCTTTGTTGTTTTTAGTAAACTGCATTGTAGGCATCTCAGATTATTGCTAGCGGTTTATGCCACATCTGCTGTTCATGAAATACAAGAAAAGAATCCACAGTTAGCACTTTTTCAAGTGCTTTTATGTCATGCTCTTTAATTTCATTTTTTGCAAGCTTGGATAATTTCAAAATTGCTTCATTTGAGCATTTTCTAAATTTTGAGCAGCCAAAAGAGGAGATGGAAAATAACCCCATTCACTTCCCATGCTATTAAAAAGAGCTCGCCAGGACTGCCTGGAATAACTGACATTAAAAGAAGCATCAGTATCTTAATGAGATAGCACCAATATTGCCCTAGCACCACACCCAAAGACACAGAATCTGTATTATAATCACTTTAATTGTCTACAAATTCTACATTCTCCTGGGAAGGCTTCATGGCTCAAACTGATACATTGCTGCCTCTGCAAAATCAAAATTCAGCCAAACAGCAGCATCAGTAAATGTTATAACATCCCATCCAATTTATTGTTCCAGATGTGACTTTCAGAGCCTAGCAGGACTACTTAAAAAACAATGTTATTAAAAACACCATTTTTATCTTTCTCCATATTATTTCTATGTATTAGAGAGAAGAAAATAAGTACAAAATCACTAGAGCTATACTGAGGAGTAACAAATTAAATCCCCAAATGCAGGAAATGAAAATACTCTGATGCTGTTAATATCAATGCCTCTGTGTATATATATAGAATAAATTCAGCTGCATATTTAAACAACCCAACTGATAATTAAAGTTAGCACGTATGCAGGGTAGGGAAAGTATGACAGTCATAGACCTTGGGTTTTCATTTCCTGGTTCTTTTTCTGGATTTGTATTTGTAAGCATGAAGATTCTTTGGTATACATTTTAGTTTTAACATCTGTGCAGGAAGACAGATAAAGCATATACATACATATGCATGTACATTTATATATCTCTGAAGCAAAGCCTATACAGAGTACTAATAATAATGCTGCTTTTTTTCCCCCAGAAAGAGATGTGAGTTCCAAGAGTCTGGTCATATCTCAAGGATGACATATTTTGGTCTCTTAGGTGAAAGGAGGCAAGGAGATAGCCAGCTGGCTCATGTGAAGTTAAATCTTCCATGCCAGCTGGACAAGAAATAGTATCAGTGTTAGCTTTGGAGGCTGTTGCCTGCCTACTAACTACAGGAAGACCAGCAGAGTTAAGAATCTACATGCAAACAATTTTCCATTCCATATGGAGTTGTCATTATCCCTCCAAGTATAATTAGGTTTGCCAGATTTACAGTGCTGTATGCAACAATATACTGAATCAGACTGCTCAGCTGCTTGCCACTCACACAGCATTTCCAAGTCAGGCCTCGTTACCCTCCTGGCAGTGAACAATGAGGGGAAGGCGGTACATTAGAGCTCTTGGTGCTAGAGGGAAACTGATAGAACTCTTGAAAGAAGAAAGGAATAAGATGCTCAACAAAAGTGAAATATGGACATGCTTCGCTCTGTCTCTAAAACCCAGATAATTGGTTATGGTCTTTCAATCCAGGTACAGCCAGCATATCTTCCACAAGATATGATTTACTGCAGAGAACCTTAAAACCTCCACTTTCAATCACTCTCATCTGCTGAACTTGGAGGAGCATACACAGTATATTTCTTTTTTTCTTTCCCTGACTTAATATAATCATTACCACGTTTTTGTGATTTTGCCAAATACACCTTAACATGCCACTTGGTTTTGAGGCAGAGGCCATGGCTGAACTCACACTGTAAGGTGTCATAGACTGTTAAATTGATGATGTGTGCTTAAGTTTTATAGACAAAGAAACTAAAGAGCAGAGTCTGACTCACCCTTATCCAGCAGAGCTGTGACAGGGATGAGAAAGCCCACGTCTTGACCTCAATCTTGCTTGTAAGCCAAATGCAGTGTCTCCTGATCCAACCTGTAAATTTAATGGAGAAGGTTGCTAGCATGATAGTATCTCTTATTAACCAAGACCACTAATACATTGGGTATTTGGAGCAGCTCTTTCTACAGTTCTAACTTATAAAGAATACCTATAACCCCCTAAAAAGTACACTTGTTCAAATAAAGTAATATTAATTATAAGTCTTTGTTCCAGGTGTAAACAGGTCT
Organism: Bolborhynchus lineola; assembly: GCA_025448015.1. Classification (NCBI taxonomy): domain Eukaryota; kingdom Metazoa; phylum Chordata; class Aves; order Psittaciformes; family Psittacidae; genus Bolborhynchus; species Bolborhynchus lineola. The sequence continues at coordinate 5,757 of JAOEHX010017129.1, forward strand.
CTCAAAAAACGCCCAATGGATATTACTCTATTCTATGCACCCATCTGACCCCAGAAATACAAAGAAAAAAAAAAAAAACCCACACTGATCTAGGCAGATTTAAAACTATTTCATATCTAGCCTGCAATAACAGAGAAATGTCTTGCCCAAGATTTCTGCCATACTTCTCATCCATGCAGATAGGACCATATGTCTAAATCATATCAAGCCACTTACTGTTACAAATAGAATAAGCTGTACTGATGACACAGTAGGGTGGTATCAAAAATGCAGAGAATGTAAGTGAGATAAGTGCAGTAAAATTGATAAAATAATTCGCAAAATAAGCATGGGCATTCAGGCTCTGCAATCTGCAGTCCTGACCCTTGATAGTCAAGGGCATGATCAAAGTGCACTTCATCTCTTCCTGCCTGTCCCTTAGGTGTTTCCTTTCAGCTGGGAAATTAAATGCAACCTTAAGTCTTATACAGACAAAGTTTTGGCATACAACAAGTATTCCTACTAAAGACTAAGAGTTCACTAGCTGGAAATGCCTGGTCACGCAGATTGCAATAACCATGAACCATAAGTACAGACATGAAAAAAGACAAATGCAGTCTTATGACACATCACACATGGCATAAGAAATTAGAGCACTGCGTGTTACCTCTGTAAGGCTTTGCCTAGAATTAAGCTTACAGATTCCAGTTACCCTTTTTCATGATGAAGTAAGACTACTGGTCAGAGAAAAGATGACCAGAGGAATGAATGCCATCTTACATGAAAGGTACAAATTTCAAGAAAAAGTGAAAGAGAGAAGTCTTTGGACAGCTGCATGCAAACACATCAGGCTATGAACACTGGAAGGAGAAAGAGCTGTTGAAGTGCTGTGCAGACTGAAGAGCCAATGGATATAACCAGGCCCTAAATAACCATAAACTGGACCCCTGCACAAAACAAGTGCATTCCTAGAATAAGCTGCTCATACAGGTGAGAGGAGCAAACATCTTAACCAATTTTGGTGGAACTGGCATATTTCTAAATAGGGTGATATGACAATATGCTTAGCACAGCAGATTGGATTTGATGATCTGTGAAATCCTTTTCACTTTTCATCATATCTTTTACTAAGTGTTTACCCTAGTGATTGAATTAGGAAAATTCACATATCACTACAATAGTAAAACTCATCATGGGCTGATGCTGAACAAAGCAGGTTTTGTCAGCATATTTAGACTGGTTCATGGGGTGGGAGAGAGGAGAAAGGCTTTTTTGTTCATGCACTTGTTTTTCACTGAGTTTGAGGGCTTTTGCTTTCTTCAGCTTTTGGGTTGGTGTCATTGTTTTCGATTTTCTTCTTTGTTTTGTTGTTTATGGATGGTGTTTTGTTTATTTGTTGTTGTTTTGTGGTTGGTAGTGACTTGTTGGGGGTTTTTGGGGGGGTGGGCTTGTGGGGTTGTTTTTTTGCTTTGTTTTGTTTTTTAAGATCTGCATCCCCAAACCCTAGTACATAGCTTCTAGTATAGCTTTTTTTCCATACAGTTCAATGGGAGGTTATGCACAGGAAGGGAAGAAAGAAGCCAGAGCACGTTGCAGCTGCTGTACTAGATATAGCTCCAGAACCAACACGGAATAAAGAAGGTGGCATTCATCATTGCTGCCTGGTCACACTTGCTTGCTATGTCTACCACTGGCACTGACTTCATCCCCCCCATTATCAACAGTCACAGAGCCTGGGTTTCACTCACTAAGCTGCAGAGGAGCACTGGTTTTGGGTTTTGAAACACCCTTGTTGCTGTGACCACCAGGAGTGTTATTCTGCCAAGAAGAAATGTTGCTTCTTACAGACACTATTTCCTATAGTCACCTTCTCAGATCACAGAAGGCCCCCATCCATCAGCTGCTTTACCAGAGAGCCAAGAATATTTGGATTTACCAATGCTACCAAAAGTAGCTAAATAAATCACCATGATTGATTAGCTAACATATCTGTGAAAGCAATTTTACAGCTAAACTGCACCAAAGACTAAGGCAGCGTTACTGGATAGAAGTGCTACATCCCATGGCTTTCTTGTATGTAAGGCAGACAGGTGGGGTTTTGTTTTAAATAGAGAACTGAATATTGAACCATCCGTAATGTCCAGCTTTTTGTCAGGAATCCAGATTCCTTCCTGGGATAAAGTCTCATACCCACCATCTTTACATTTAAGAAGATCCTTTTATTGTGAATCAGTAAGGAGGAAGAGCATCCTCCAAAATACAAAGTGATCAAAATTTACTCAACTAATAACTCCCTCCGTCAAAAAAATAAGTTGCTCAAGCAACAAAGAGTTTGTGTGTCCAAACTAAATTTTTTAACTATATAAAGTTGATTCTTAAAAAATATTGTCTCTTCTCAAACTTCACCAAGCTGATAAAATATATCCCTTGGTCTCTGACCCAGTCAAACCTGTTTCACCCATGAAAACTTGGAAGATAGTAGAATCTGTATCTATTTGAGTTCCCCTATGACAACATCAACCAGCTGCCTTTATAACACAAGATGTGAATGCAAATTGAAGAAGAGAAATTTGTCACCATGGTAGAAACGATTTAGTTCCAGACAACATGGGTGATATACACCTATTCCTCATATTTTAGTTCCCTTGCTTTGCTTTATTTATGTGCCGTAAAGCTGTAATTCACCAGTGAAGAATGAAACACTTTATTGAACAGTATTTACACTCCCTGCATCAGATGCCACTTTTTCATCATAATGGAACACATTGGGAATCCCAGAGCTATGAAGATTTACAGACTGGCACAAACACAGAGCACCATGAACAAGCTCTTGCAATGAGCCCAATCTAGTAAACTTTCATATTAATTATAAATCTCTGGAGGGTTTATGGATAACAACTTAAAGGGAACATCATTCTCTGTCATCCATCATTCCTGTAGGAACAGTAATAATGTAGGAAGAAAAAAATAAATTAAAATAAATAGTGTCTGACAAAGGAATTTTGAAATGTTGTAATCCTTTTAACTTACAGATTTTGCCAGAAGTTTTGCCTCCCAGAATGTATGATCAAGTCAGTTTATAGCCGCTTTTTTTTTTTCATAGCAATGACATTTCTAAGAGGAACAGCAATTTTAATTTTAAAAAAATAAATAAAAGTGAAGAAAAACGTAATGCCCGAGAGACCTGATGATTAAAGAATCTACTGCCTCCAGAATATTGTTAGTGGTTCAGGCTGAACTTCAAGCCAGTCTCTTGCAGATGTTTAGGTATAAGCTTACACATCTGCACAAACACCTCCATTTAGGACAGCAGAGCCATTTGACATGAGTCAGATTAAGCCCAGTCCTGTATCTCTGGGGTAACACAGTCTTAATTACACCAGGAAATCCTCTTCTAATTTCACAGTGGAGCCAGAGTCCTAAATATATCAGCACTGCTTAGTTCTGACAGATGGGAGCAAAGTCAAAAAATGCTTCTGAACACAACTGGCAAATCACCACAAGAACAGAGATGACTGCTCACAACAGCTGGTTTTAGCCAGTGCTGAGGGAAACCACCAGGGTTTAAAAATACAGTTGGGATTAAGAGTTGGAGAATCATTACCTAAATTTAAGAGATATAAATTGAATCATACCTAGATTCTCAGCAGAATCACCAGGAAATTAATTTGTATGCTTTGCTATTAAAATTGTTGTATCCTCATTTTTTCACCATTATTTTAGTTCAAAAGTACAATTCTCATACAAAATTTCACTTTATGTCAGTTCTGTGTTAGACACAACCTGTTTGTTTAGATTAAAACTGCTCGTTTCAAGAATCTCAAAACATAGAAATGTAAGTATTATGTGGATGTGTCTTAAAAACTACATCTATATATATCTGAAATTGCTTCATGAGCAGAAATCTTAGCTGTTTGACTATCTTAGCCAGATACCACAGTGCTATTTATCTACCCACTATCAAAACAGAATAATAGGAATGTAGAAAGAAAAGAAGTTATCAAATTACACTGTTAATGACCATTTCTCTCCAGATCCAAGCTTTTCATTTGGACTCTTTCAAGGGCTGGAGTTTACAATAGGCAGCACATGTCAGGAGCACCTGAAGCAAGATAGAAATTTCTGTTTTACCCAGAATCATCTTAGCATATCAGAAGTACTGAGGAACGTTTGTTTTGCTAGCCTAGTTTGCCTCTGTTCTGTGGAAAGACTAATGATGACATAATAAAAAGTTTAATTGCTTATTAAAGCAAGAGAGTATTTATTTGCTTTCTCCATGAGAACACTGTGAGAGACAAAAACCAAACTAAATAGAGGCAGAATGAACAACAGATCAATTTAGAGGTTTAAATACGAATCATGTATGGTAATATCGTTGCAGGTAGGCTGGATTGTAAAAATACAACTTCAATTATTTAGGCCTTGCTCACTCAGTCCATTCACAGAGAAATGCTTTCCTAAGCACTGACACTGAAGGTTACTTATTTGATTTGCTAAATAAGATACTAGGAATAGAAAAGGTGTTTCATACAGTAAAGCATCAAGAAATTCTATTCAGAAGATGACCAAAAAGGGCCTAAAGAAACAAGAAACAGCAGGGCAAGTCTTCATGAATGTCTTTCAAGAAAAACTAATGGGTGGGACAGTCATGGAATTTGGTTTACAACTCAGGACATCACAATTAAAGAGAAGCAAAATGATCAGTTAAGCAATTAGCTATGGATTATTGTACTGCTAAGGAAAATTAAAAAACAAGACACAAACAATGGCTACCTGATTTGCGCCCTCTTCCTGAGAAAAACTTTAGTCACAGATGGGACCTCTGACAATGAGGATAATTCTCAGACTCAAGATTCTTAATTCTCTAAACTGAAACATGAGTTAGGGCACTAAAGCAAACAAACCTTTAGAGATAGGGAAATTTCACTGATCTGTAGAAGGTCTTTTAATTTACTATAGAAAATCTAACAAATTATAACTGTCAAGTACCTGGTTATGCTTCAGTCCTCTTAACATGGAATCACAGAATGGTTTGGTTTGGAGGGGACCTTAAAGCTCCTCCAGTTCCAACCCAGTCCAGGGGCAGGGACACCTTCTGCTAGACCAGGGTTCTCAAAGCCCCATCCAATACGACCTTGAACATTTTCAGGCATGATGCAGCCGCAGCTTCTCTGGGCAACCTCTGCCAGTGTCTCACCTCTCTCACAATAAAGAATTTCTTCCTTATAAGTAACCTGAATCTCCTCTCTTAAAGCCCTTTTTCTTAAAGCCTTTGCTCTGTCACTACATGCCCTTGTAAAATGTCTTTCTCCATATTTCTTGTAGGTCCCCTTTAGGCACTGGAAGCTTGAAGGTCTCCCTGAAGCCTGCTCTTCTCCAGGCTGAACAGGCTCAGCTCCCTCAGCCTGTCTTTGTTAAGAGAGGTGCTCCAGCCCTCTGATCATCTTTGTGGCCCTCCTCTGGACTTGCTTCAGAGTAAACAAAACACATTAGACAAACAAAAGTGTACCTGATTATTTGGAAGAGGTTGTCATTCATTAATATGCTTATTAAATTCCAGTCAAGTCTAACTATTTGTCCAAAATCTCTGATCTACAACCCCTCTATAGGGCACAGTTTCAAGTAAATTTACCTTAAAGAGGTTTTGGCACTGTTACAAGTTTCAATCACTTTTTAATTTTTTCTTACACAATTTCCTTAAAATTTTAAGCCAGTTTCTTGGTGGAACTTCCTAACTTCATTCATGATCATGTGGTCATAATGAGGTCATCACTGTGCTGGGGAGGTACATGTTTGTTATCAGTCTTTGTGCCATATTGCGGAACCTATTCTTTCTGGGCTTTCTTGCCTGTCTGCTTGCTGCTTCCTTGCACAAGAAAACAGGATATTCATCTTCAACTCATGAGTAAGTAGTTCATCACCACCAAGACAGAATAATTTGTCAATACTCTTGTAACAGTAAATTCTCAGAGCATCTTTAGAATTCCTTTCAATGCTAAACAGGAGATATCCCCGAAGTATCCCTCAAGATTCATCAAGTTTAATAAGAGCTTGATACTGTTTCAAATAAAAGCTTATTCCTTTGGCTTTTAAACCACTCAAGCTCTTAAAACTTAATTACTTCTTAAAGTCATCAGAGAGGTATTTCTTTAAAAGTTTCTCACAGAAATTTGTGAAGCACTGCCACATCAAGTCATTCCACGAAGTATATGTTCAAATGACTTTTTATACTGGTAACTAGCCTTGGCATCATATAATCCTGCCATCTTGTACCTACCTCATCTCACTTTTTATGTAAGAAGGAAGAAATAGAAGTATTGTCTGGCAAATCCTATTAAGATATGTTTGCAACACAGATCTGATGCAGGAAATCAGTCCTCATTGGATGCATGCTTAATTACTTGCTTCAGTGTACTGCAGTCGAAGGAATGCTAACATGGTTCTTAAGTGCCTTCCCAAATACACGTGGACTCTTAGGTAAAGCTTAGGGATGACTCAAGAGAAACATAGTCATTACCAAGAAAAAGGTCTGTGGCTTGAGTATTTCACCCTGACTGGACAGTACTCAGTATGAAATAGTTAACCTCACTTGATAGATTACTTTGAAAATAAGCTGTAATTTTCCTCATTAATTTTTCTTTGTCAGTGTCTCAGCTTTCAGAGCACAAATGAGAAACTTCTTCAACAACTGCCATATTAGAAGAAAGAAAAATACCAAGAGGGAGACAAGCACTTCATTGCATTGGAAGCTTTTTTTGTGCCTCAGTTTCTCAGTATTTTCAGCTGACCATTCCAATTGGACAACAATTACAGGAGAAACAGGAGCAAACTAAGGGTAAAGACCTGACAAAGAAGTTTTGTTGGAGTATGCAAGTATAAAAATATAACAAAGCTAATGAGCTTGAAACACAGGGCTTTACCCACAGCCAACCAAGGCTCTGAAACAAATTCCCATAGGAATTAAGGACTATCACAAATGGCATCAATTCTCACTCCAGAGGCAATCTCTATTTTTCTATCTTGCTTCCCATAAGCAGAAAACAATCCTATCAAAACAAAACACTCCTGCTAAGTATCTTTCTTCGTGTAGGGAAGGAAAGAACCAGATATGACAGATGGTAGTCACCTCATGTCCCATAAACTTGCAAGATACTCATATACTTCACAAGGAAAGCAGAATGAACACCTACATAAAATAGAATGGCATACAAGAGCAAGGCATGAGGGAGGCTGTGACAAGGGAGAGCAGGATACAGAAAAAAAGCTACTGAACACATGCTTCTGCAGCTGAATTATATAGAGCTCTGAAAAAGAACGAGCCCAAATTTAACACATTGATTTATTCCATTTCTGTTTCCTCACTTATGACGTAATCATTAATCAGCTACTTTTACAGTGAGAAAAACTCGGTTTTGATTAAATTAATCATGAATACAGTCCAGAAATAGTTCCCTGAAAATATTCTTTTGAGCAAACACTTCACTCCCACAGCTTTTTGCAAAAAACGCAGCAGCAGATAAAAGAAGTACAAACATGATATAAGCAATGTCAAAACACTAGTGAGTAGATTTCCTCATTATTCACTCAGCTGTGCTGGTATCTTCACAGTCAGGTTGCAGATGAGAAATCTCTGCTGCACAGAAACGAAAGCAGGAGGAACAGAGAAAGATTTCTAGCTGAGCTGGAAACATATCCTTACCTTGGCTCTAGGTACCTCTGAATTTCAGGGCCAGAATTGTTTCTGGCAGTTCTCAAGAGGCAGAGAGGGAGACTGCAAGCCGAAGAATGGCTTTTGAAGCAACAGCAGAGGTCCTGCAAAAGCCATTTCCTTGACTACAATCACTCTTTAATCTCTGGCCATTTGTCTGATCGAAGTTGCCTGACCTATCATTACTAAGTAACATTACAAGGGCAGTTCTGTTCAATGATACTTAAAGGTTGCAGCTTGTCTCTAGATTAAAAATCACTCTTCTGGAGGGATTCAGGGACAAAACTAGGAATGGGATTCATGTGGTTGTAGCACATAAATGTATTACCCTTTGAGCTGAAATTGTAGCTCTTTAGGTTCAAAAGGCTCCACCACTGTACTGACATTAACACTCATTGCTTTAATTGCATGTTTTGATAAAATGCCTGGTTTACAAATACAATACCAATATGTTATATGTGTTTAAAAACAACAAAGTCCACTGACTGAAAGATCTGAGAATTTGCCTGGAGGCTTGCATATAACAGCCACTTTGAACAATTCTAAATTTAACCAATATACTATAAAAACAAAATATGAAGCTTTTCATACACTTGCCACTAGCACTAATTTAAAACACACTATGGAATAAGCTATTTAAAAGGGCTTGTTGACCTACTTTTTAATCCCAGCTTTGTGGAAGAAAAGAAGCTACAGCTTAGAATGTTGTTATTTCCTATAAATCATATTTCTGTATGACTCTCATCACACAGTATTTCATTTTACAAATTCAGGTACAGATTAAGCAGCAGAATGTTAGGGACAGAGAAGTATTTTAATTCATTACTGCCTTGAAGTGATACACATTGTCTGACATTTTGGAAATAATTTCGCCTCAAATCAGTACTTTTTCTGTCTTCTCAGCCACTTCCATTTGAAAAGAATGAGACCATCTTAAACATTAAAAGGAGCTTGACACTGTACAAAACCACTTACAAGGAGGGATAAAGGGACTTTGAGTTCTTTGTCAGAAAAATTCTTTCCTTAAGATAATTCCAAACAATTATTCACTTCTCTTTAATGTTTGTCCCAAGTGTGTAATTTTAGGTTCGCCACTGACCTGTTACACCTTGTACATGTAAGATCAGCTCCAAAACATTTCTCTTGCATTAACAGTTGTTCTACATATTTCTCAGTAGTATCCAAATTATAGAGGTGAACTAAAATAGCCAAACAAAAACCCAAAATCTACAGTGCAGTTCTCACCAATACCTATACACTTACCTGAGAAAGTGTTAACCAAGTTAACAGAACAACTTATAGGCGAAAGTAAACAACTGCATTTTTTACAGGTATATGATTAGAAACTGAGTGCAAAATTTGGTCTCTATGGCTCAGCTGTTGTGCCAGACAAATAACAATTACAAAAGGAGAAAAATACAATAGGTTTATGATAAAGCTGTACAGCTGACATCTCCCTGGCTTCTGTGGACTTCTGTCTGTGGGCAAGTTGACAATAAAGTCTAGCCTCAAGCTGTGTACAGAGGAATAACATACTCAAAATCTATCATGTTTATAACTTAACTTGAGGTACAAAAGAGACTATAAGATGGCTGGGAGCTAGAAAAAACAGCTTTGAACTGCTTATTCTGTTAGGCACCTAGCTGTGGCAAGCTGGACTTTGCCATGAGTTAACTAAATATACTTTATGATATTCACACACTGCTGTGTTTAACACAATACAAAGAAAGAGGGAAAAGGACCTAAACCAAAGTAGAATAATCCTTTTCCTTTGAGTGACAGACAGTAAAAGGAAGAACTGGCGGGGAGAAGGAAGGAGAGAAGATAGAGGTGAAAAATTTAATTATGCTGGTGTCATGCACATCAGATGCAACTGTTAATACCTTTACACAAGAGGCCACTGGAGCTGTGCAGATGTGTAAGACTGAAGGCTTCATATGAGTAATATCTAACACATTGTCAATCTAATTTTTTCTAAAAACCTGTCTTTGGTAAAGAAGGAATATGTCCTGCTTTCCTTGGGATATGTGAACTCCTTAGTGGTGTGTTTGCACTTCACAGGAATAGAGAAGTGTGAAAACAAGCTTCTTCCATTCAAGAACACAAGGGTGGTAATTTTACCTTTAGTCATAGTGAATTAGCTGTAAAGCAATCAAATGAATCAAGAAGTGCAGAAAACACAGGGTTAAATTAATAAACAAGCATTAAGAAAACCAGAAAGATCACAGCACAAAACTATTTACATGGGAGCTGGCAAGGCAAGATGGGGTGAAGAAAATGAATTAATTTTTCTTCTGCATAGTCTCTAAAGGAGGGGTGGGGAAAGTGGCAATTATTAACCCAGCAAAAGAAATGCTGTGAAAATAAATGTGTAAGTAGTAAGGTGACTCCATGTGGAGCCTGGAGAAGAGAAACCATCCTTATGTGTGCAAAGAGGTCAAAAACTCACCTGGAAAGGCTGCAGAAAACATAGTCTGGGGGCCAAAGACATAATCGTCTAACTGGAGGAAACAGCACAAATGCAGACTGTTATATTTAAGAGAAGTCAAATGGGACTATGTAGGCAATTATAGACTGCACAGTCACAAACCTACAGACCAAACAAAGCCCTCAACTTCAAACTCTAGTAGCAGGTAAACTATAATGAGTTATTTAAAGAGAAGCTTACCGGTCCAGGATTGCTATTTCACTATCTGCAAACATTTAGTTCGTGGAAGCCCAAGGCATATCTTTTGTTCCTAGTGCTGCAAGGGGAAGAAGAAGGAATAAAACAGTCTAAATTGGGCCCATTTCAGGTAATAACTGAAATGTATCATCTTATCAGAAGAATCTTTTCTGCCTGAGTAATGGGACGTTGTATTTGTTTTTTTGCATATTTGCAACATTAAACAGAAACCTGACAGAAGACGCAAAACAGATCTTGTACTTATGCTTTAAGAAAAACACATGCAATTCAAATTGCATATAAACATATAAAGTTAAGGGAACAATTTAAATGGGTACAAACTGCACACAAAACCAATTGATATTATTTTCCAAGAACCTAGTAACAGTCAAGCACTGGTAAAACCTGTAAGCACTTTTCAGAAGAAAGATGTTACTGAGGATTAAAAGGAAAACTTGCAGAATAGATTTACTTAAATTGAGGCTTTATTAGTATCTAAAGTAAGGCATCTTTCAGAAGGCTTTCAGGTAATCAGCTTGCTTTAAAATACCACATGTCAACATTTTAGTCAATATTTCTGTGTATCAATAAACCAAAGCAGACACCATTCTTTTTGCGGCAGGCAGTACTTCTCACTTTAGCATAGTGCACACACAAATCCAGCAGTGCTTTAGCTTTCTTTTAGCAGAAGGTCTCTCTAAGTGAACCCTGGCTACAGAAAAGGGACTTCTTCAATAGAACCAAACCCATTACCAAAGGTGGTATAAGGGAGAAGGGTACAAAGGTGCAAGGGAAGGTTCGCAGTGCAGAATGTGGGGCTGTCTCCTTCCCTCATTGCTTCATTAACTCCACCTATACAGCACATGCTCCAACATCACCTAAAAAGGCTGCATGACCAGCCCTGTCTTCCAACAGAAGGACAAAAGGTTGCACAGCCAAGGTACACTGCAGATATCAGGCCCAAAATGCTTGGCATTTTCCAGCCGATTCATGTTCAGTGAATATGAGTAGTTATAAACCTGAAGCCCAAAAGACTACTCGGGGCCTTTGAGTGCCTGCCAGATTCTTTCCTTTGTAGTCTTTCAGGGGATAAAATATGTGCCACTTCCCTCAGCCAAGGCTCTGAAGAAAACACAAGGTAGAGTCCCTGACTTATGTCAAGCAGTACAAATTTTTTAGGTTTTCCTGATGAAATTAAATCGTATCCTACAAAGAACAAGGGGCTAGGTCAGGAGAGCTGATGTTTAGCCACCCAGGCAGTGAGTCCAGACAGGGGCAGCCAGATCCAAGAGCAGCTTACAGCTACTCCTCAGAGGTGATGAAAAGCTGAGGTGAAACAGCAAGTAGGGCTGACTCCTTATAGTCATTGGTAGACAAAAAGAGCTAAATGGAATTACTACTGTATTCTTCATCAAAAGCTTTGTGATTTTCTGTAGGAGTTGATGTCATTATCAAAATGCAGATCTGAAGACATATGCAAAATCTTTTCCAGAGGGCAAAAAAGTTAGGCTGAATAGCTCTGAGGGAGCTACCAGATCTTTCATGGATGTCAAGGCTGGAAGGTGAATGCATTGTTAGGAGTGGGTGAAGAAAAGTGATTTATCCCTTTATTCAGATACATCTGGCTATCACCCAGAAGCTTCTGTGTCTCCAAAATAACACAAGTAGACAGCAAGCAGCAGTCTTGACATAGGAAATCTTTTTCTTTAATAACCAGACTTAGAAGCTGTCTTATGGAAATACATCAATGTAAGTAGGAACTGGGCCTGGGACTCCTACTCTCATGCAATCATTTCCCTCCATCCTTAGCCTTCAAAGCCAGCAGTGGGATGACAACAGAGGACCAGCTCTGATGAAGTATATGATGGAAAGAGAGCAACAGTATTTCTTTATTATTAGAGAAAACCATTAAAAAAGGAACCCAACTAGTTCCCAAGTAAGCCAATAAAAATCATGAAATTACTTCACCATCTCCCTTTACTCTGTTGATTTTCCCTTTGGTCAGATGATCCATGCACACTTCCAAAGCTGTGAAAACACTGGAAACTGATAATTTTTCTTCAATTTGACAAAAGTTTGTGCTGACTATAGCAAAATTCATTTGCACTGACAGCAGAGGTGCAGAATACAAAGGCACATAGCACAGAGCACATTTAAATCTAACAAAATTTTCCAAACAACTTTTAAATACTGCACTGTTGCACATCTATTATGCAGTACAGGCTTTAATACATTCGCCACACAACCCATACCCACCCACTTTGCATGTTCCTATTGCTGCATAATGCATTTCCTTTTGGCAACAGCACCCAACCTACTTCCAAATGAGAACTAAGGCTGTATCCCCAGTTAAGAGCAATACAGCATTGTTTAGAGAAGTCTATCACAGTAGGAAAAGATAGGGCTTGTAATAAGAAAACAAGGAGAATCAGTAGAGTGCAATTCTAGAACAATGGCTTTTAAGATTGTGTACTTTTACATATATATATACTTTACCTCTTTTTGTGGATGAAATTGATGGGCACTCACTGTTTTCCAAAATCTAAAATAGACAAGCCTTTTTTTATGACTTAAAAACACAGTTTAGCCTTTGCTGAGAAGACTTATTTCCACACAGAAAGCATATCACTCAATTACATCAAAACAATTTCAGTCAGGTCACTAACATCAGTAGGTAGCATGATTTAGTGCCAGGAGTGTATTATACAAGAGCACAGCAATTTTGAGGTTTGGAATTGAAATTGAAATTGAAATGTGGATGAATATTGACAGTAAGCATATGCAGCAGCAGGAAGCATCCTGCACTTACCCAGGACTGTGTGACCAATCCATTCCTGACAAGCAATCCTTCTCCCACATCATACAACAAATTGTCTTTTCTTAACTCAAGTTCTCTTCTAGCACTTGTGTGCAAACAGCTGCACAAGTGTAGGAGTCACGTGTCAACAAACGTTAAAAATCACGTTCTTGCACTTAATTTCATAGCAGATTTATAAATCGAATTTTTTCTCTTGCATAACTGAAGGCTTTTATTTTAACCTGAAATGAAACAACACTAGGTATTCGTGGTCCTAGTTTTTCCTCTCTGAAGAAGGACTAGAATTGGTGATGACTTATGCTTGTTGATCCAACATTTCCAACATCTTTGAAACACAACTTTAATGCACTCAAAGATCAGACATATTGTTTTGGCCACTGTTCATAAAGGCCCCTTTGATAGCTGTCAAAAAAATTATTTAGTCATTTTCTTACCAAAATGAACAAAATGCATATCACCTTACTGCAACTACAAGCATTTACATAATTAAATAAAACTGACATGGAGTCATATACTCTATAACACACAGTATGTTTCTGGAAATGACCTGGCTACTAAGCTCAACTTCAAAAGATGAGTTCTACTTTAAAAAAAATAAAAACCCAGTCACAACTAATCATCACTACTTATCTAATTCAAAGCTAGCATGCTCTGTTGACCAGGAGGCAGCAGAAAACAACTCCAATTGATAACTTTCTCCATCCAAAGAGGTAATTTATTTTTTACTATGAAAAACACCAACATAATCTCTGAGGATGAGGGCTTTTTCTTAGCTTTCTTACCTCTTGGTTCATATACTCTGACAATCACAAGCATTACACTAAGGCTTTTTTAACATGTAATAGATTTCATCCATTACTCTCTAGCAGCATCTAAACTACCATCACGTTTCACCAACCAAAGATCATCTTCCCTCTGAAAGATCTGGGGTTATGACAAGATTTGGCCTAGTTTTAATTCACTCAGATTGCCTGCTGAATTGATCAGTTAAGGGCTCTAAAACTCTCACTTCCATGTTAATTTCACCTTTTTCCTGCCCTGCAGTTACTCATCATAAATGCAAACAGCAAACTACATTTTAAATGGAGTATTAAAGCTTTAAAAGTATTGAGCAAACAATGGATAAAATGAATTGTTAACACATTTTGTATTCATTGTGACAAAACTAAGATTAAACTGTTAGCCTGTCTTTAATTATAAGCATTCAGAACTTATCAACTGTTTATATACCAGCTGCATGTTTGCAGGATTGTTCCATAACACCTTCAGTAGCTGTTTCAAAAGAAGTAATGTCAAGAAAATCTCTTGGGAAACCATCAAACACCATTTTTACATGTGCAATAAACAGCTGCAACTCCTAGCAATGTAAAAGAATCAATGTGAATTCTCAGTTAAGTCAGAAGTTTGTTTCAAGGTAACAGCTGTCACAAAACTGAGACAAGAAGAAAAATAGGTAGAATAAACACTAACTGGTCATTTCTAGTCTCTGAAGTCTTTAAGGGTTCTGCAGCCCTAGTCAGTGCGCATGTTAGTAAGACAATGTGCATTAGCATAACTTGACACAAGGAACATCTTCAGGATTCAGGTTTGAATGTCTCAACTACTGAATGGGATAAACTCTCACCACTATATTGATGGTGCCACAGGAGCAGCAGGACCAAGACTTTTCCCCAAAATGCCTAACATGCTTTTACCTTCAACAGCTCCCCTCCTTCCAGCCTGATTCTTCAGATACTCCTCACATCTCATAGTCTTCCTTTCTTTTGTCCACCCAGTCATTCAGCCCCTCACATGAGCCTGCCTTTGGCAAAGGTGAGACCCACCATTTGCAAAACCTTTGAATATGATTTCTCTGTCGAAAATGATTACTATTTTACTATTCAAAAAACCACCATCCCTGAGTATTTCCTAGCTCTGGTTGTTATCTCTTGGCTTATATACTCTGACAATCACAAGTATTACACTATGGAAATTTTTCAATGATTGGTTTCATTGATTGTTCTCTAGCAGCATCTGAACTACCATCATGTTACACCAACCAAAGATAATATTTCCCCTGAAAGATTTGGGATTATGAGAAGATTTGGCATCATTTGAAAAATGTGGTTAAATGCAGTTCACTGCCTCCACACTGCTGCTTTTGTCCTCTACATGCTGGCATACAGGATCACATTTTCACTTTCAAAAGCCAGCAAGCAAAGAGCTGAACATGTTCCAATTTTGTTCTTCTAGAAGAATTTCAAAGGGGAAAACAAATGGCCCATGTCTTGGGGAACATGGAGTGAAACCAAAAAGAAAAACTGCAGCCTGCTCCCAAAAGCAATGATTCTTTAAGCTGAAGCCAGCACAAATCCTTTATGTGTTAAATGGATGGGAATTGCAAAAATATTTCTTTCACGTGTCATTTCTTTCACATCCCAGCTGAAACTAGGACACCTTGTTAACCTAAATCACATATTTTTTCAAACTCTGCTCTTCATTAGGAAAGGAAAATGAAAATCAAAAGCTCAAAATCTGAAAAAAAAGGTTGCTAGAAAACTCAGTTTTCAGAAATTACAGGATATTTAGGCAGGCTGGATAGGGACTTAGGTGACATGCTCCAGTGCGAGGTGTCCCTGCACATGGCAGGGGGGTTGTAACTAGATGATCTTAAGGTCCTTTACAACCCTAACTATTCTATGATTCTGTGATTTAGATGTATATGTCTGGCTTTATTGGCTTAGAAATCTCTGACAGCAAATGATTAACCAAGAAACCACTGAAGGAACAATAATGTCCACAACAACTGCTACAAATTTTGACAATAGATATTCCAGTAAAGGCTTTTATCATTACCATCATAAGCTTTGCATGATTTAAACAGATTTTATTACTAGAAGATATTTTACTAGTTTTTATTTAGCAAATCAAAGAGAACTATGTATTCACTGACTCTAAGTAGCCACGAGTTCATTATACTTGTGAAACAGCATGCAGGATATTCTCAGAAAGTCTGAAGGTATACTCTGAGGACCTGATTCTGCTCCATCATTTTCCATGAAGTTTGTATCAGAAAAAAGTATTTGTATTTGAGAATTAAGAAAGGCAAAACTCAATTCTTATTCTTAATGCAGCAACTGAAGCCTTAGTCAAGTAAAAAAAAAAAAAAAAAAAAACAACACAGTAATGTGGGCACTTAGAAATAGTTTAACATAGACACAAAATTTCTGAATCATGACAAATAATGACTCATCAAGGGAGGCAAGTAAGCAAAATCAGTTCACTTTTAACCATGCCTAACATAGGAGCGCAGCAATTTTTGGTAATTGCAGTTACTTTACTTCTGAGGACCAAATGCAATAGCTTAAAAAAAAAAAAAAAAAAAAAAAAAAAAAAAAAAAAAAAGCAGACCTTCAATCCACACAGACATTTACCTACATCATCTTTTTCTAAAACTGGTTTTCAGTTAAGTACCGTGGCCACTTACCAAGAATATACTTGAGTATTCAACTGCGCTCCTAAGCATTCCCAAAGCAAACCAAAGATTTTCATGGATGGATTTAAAAGCTGGAAGTTTCACAGAATTCTGATTCTCTGAAGTATAGAAGCTGACTACAAAACATGCCCAACTACCAGAACAGACTGTTGATATTTCTACAGTCACACACTACTCAGAGCTGATTAGAAATCAGGTTTCATTTCTATTTTGTAGCCTTGTTTTGTACTTTGTTTTATAGCCTAGGGAAATCTGAGTCTGCACCACTTTTTCATAACACAGTCTCATAGTAAAACAGGACTTGGATAAAACAAAAAAAAAAGGAAAATAGTGTACCCCATACTCCCAACTCACCCTCCCAGAAAAACCTGAGGCTGCAAAGATCAATTCTCTTCTTATCTAAGGGTTCTCTGCATCAAGAAGTCTGTCATTGGCTAAAGGAGAGAAACAGTCGCAGGAAGCTGGAGAAACAAAGGACAAAAATAGTAGGCCAATAACATACATGATTGATACTTCAACATTTGCCCCAATGGACTGATAAGAGAGTTCTTAGTAATACACATCTTCCCTGTAAAAATAAACAAATTAATATAGGACTACTTGCCTTCCTCAGAAGATAAAGCTCCCTCTTATTTTGTCACCTTACTAGTTTCTGCTGCATTGTCTTCATTTTACCTTTCTGTTTGTCATGGTGCTTCTGTTATTCTTCCAAGTAAAGACAGCCTTTCCTGAAGGGAAATTATGAGAATAACAAGGCTTGAAGTGCCATGGTGCTTAGAGCACCTATTCCATGGGCACTTTACACACTGACAAAGGGGCTCAGGAAAAGCAAAGAAAAAGAATCAGAGTCCTGGCATGTCTAAAATACAACACATAGCATCTCAGATAAAAATGAAGGCTGTACACTGCAATTAGCTTTTATTTTGTTACAGGGGAAGAGACACTAAAAGAACTTATATTTCCTTCTACAAGTACCTCACGGCACTTGGACAAGCTGTTATAACCATTCCTTTTTCTGCTTTCCCCCACCTCACAACCTGCTATACACCTATATGTTCTCCAATTTTAAACATACATTCACAATTGCTTTGCCATTTTAGCTACTCCACAGCAGGGATTTGTCCTTTGTGAGACCTTTTCATTTACTGAACAATCAAGAAAAATTAAAGGTGAATAGTTCAAGGGTATCTCCATGGAAAATGGACTAAAAGCCATTGTGGTATAACCTGATTGGCTTCATGGATTCAGCTTTACTGACTGTTTTATGCACAGCATGCTTGAAGTAAACAAAGCAATAAAGGCTTTAAGAAGATGCTGCCCATTATAATGAAATGGATCAAAATAATTACTTTAAGCGCACTGCACAGTCTTTTAAGTTCATAATCCAAATAGGACATGCCAAAGAGTAAATAATGGATATTATGAAAGTAGTAGAATCTGGTTTGATTTAAGTGTAGGTGGTGTTAGCTTAATTGTTCTTTATGCTGGGGTGAAATTTCACTATTAAGTGATGTTCCTTTTGTTGGTATTATGCCCCTGCATTTACTCTAATGTGATCTACTGAATTAAGGCAAGTATTGAAAAAATTTGAATTATCTAGATTCTCCTGTGAGGTGAGAAGGACAAAGACATACCAAGTGACGCTGCAAGCCTTCAGGGGAGTTAAGAAAACAAATGGCATTCCATTAATAAAAAAGAAAAAAAAGTCACTATTAAAACCTGCTACGCAATTCTATGAAAGGATAAGAAAAAACTGGAGTGGGCCCTTGCCTGCCAGCAGGACAGGTTCAGGGCTTATTGATGTAAGGTCACGTTGAAATAGATTGCATCTGAGGTGGAGTCTCCAGTGATTTACTTGAACTTTACATTCCAGATGTCTTCATGTAAAAGCGCAATTCTTTAACATTTAGAAACAGTGAAACACATTTTATAACCCCCTGGTTTATTTAAAAGCCCTTTAGGAAAGGATTTAGCACTATGGAAATTTTTCCATATTTTTACATTTGCTGTAGAATTGCTGTTAGACATGTTTATTCAGTAAGCAGGTATGCCTGATACATGTAAATGCAAGAAAAACAAGTTTATTCTTATAGAGGATTGTGAAAGTGACTAGCAGTTAAGTAAAGTGTCATTTAGTCAGTCAATACATTTCTGAAGGGAAAATGATGCAAGAAACTGTCATATATTATTTTTTAAAAGGGTTCATCTCAAGAAAGCTCTGCCAAAAATATTGCTTCCAAAAGAGGCACACATCATGGTTCCAGCCCTTTTCTTATAAGGGCACTGCTGGGTATTAATACTGAGGGTTATAACTGAAGCCTCTGGGCATCTGCACTTGAGCAGGTTTCTCAGGCAAAAAATTTATTAACTTCAGTATGCAGCATCCTAGCATTGTCCTGCTAACAAAACCTTACAGAAGCAGTACTGTCACACACCCTCATCAGGCAGGTAGTTTGATGAGAATATCTCCACAGGTAGCATATAAAGGAGAAAATAATTCACAGTTCTGTGTCTAAATAGAAAAGTACAGGAGATATTACAAATATGAGATATAAAAAAGGATATCCATTTAAAAACCTCTGTTGAAATTTTCATTACAGAGTGTGTGAGGAATAATTAGAAGGCAGATACATTTCATTGGTCTACTGACATAAACAGAAAAGGACAGGAATTTGATAAAACAGGGTAATTTGCAGGCATTTAACTATGATAATGATAAGAAATTAAGAGTAGGAAATTTTAGGCTAAACATTGTAAAACACTGACAGTTTGTTATATCCGTTTCACAGAGGAATTCTATCACTTGCGACATGCAATACTAGCAAGGCAAAGCAATCATGAATTTGTGGAAATACAGGTATAAATTAGGTACTTTAATACTTTAGCCTCATCTTGATTCTTGTAGCACAAGCGAATGAAAAAAGGGGCTCAGTTAGCAGTAATAATGTTTCTAATTTGCCACTGTCTGCAACCAGCTAGTTTGGAAAGTTGCAGTCTTCTGGACACAGGCAGCACTATTAATCATGTGTTACACCTTGAGATGGATATCCATCCCTTCTCTCCCTCACACAGGTTGAAAAACCATTAAAAAGAACAAAGGAGAAAGGCACAGCCTGTCAAACTGCACAGCACTACAAAGGCCATCGTAATACAGTTGCAGGCTGCTGTCTTTTCCAGCTTGTATGACAGATGAAAAATTTCATTCTTGTGACAAAAACGGTAATGAGGATAGAAAATGGCACAACATGAATCCAGCTTTCTGACAGGGTTCATAGTAAGACTCAGAATTGTGCAATGTTAATCTAATCTCATCACAGCTTTAAAACTCAAGCCACTGGGATGTGCTTTTATCTATAGTTTCATATAAATTATCTCAGGAGCACAAAGCTAAGGTGGAAAAAAAGATACAAAAGCAGCATTTTGAAGCTGAGAGAGGCTTGCACTATCGTAAAATAATGAGGACAATCTGATAGGAGATCAGCCTCAAGTCCCAGTATAGTAAATGCAGCCAATCGCACCATCATAAGTGAGTGCATAATAGTGCAAATATTTCTCTACATGCACAAGTGTCAAAACACAACACAAAGGTTAATTTCCTCTATTTTAGAAAATGGACTGTAGAGAGGCTTCACCACTGCAAAAGATATTCTAGTACCTATTTAGTGACTGATCTCATATTACACAGCAACACTGCAAGGCATTCTCTAAATACCTTCTTTTTTATTATTATTATTTTAAAAGTTTTCATGACTTTCCAGCTTACACTTTTGAGTCTTTAGGGACTGGTCCCAGACAAACATCATCTCTTGTTTCCAATCAGCTGTCATTTATGAGATGTCAGAATTTTAAGCACATAAACCCCAGTTCTCTAAGCAATGCTGTGTTTCTAGGGTAAGAAGAACATAATTTCTACATAATGTACACAGAAAACACTGAAAGCAAATATACTGTAAAATTAGGCATAAGCAGACAGGCATATCATTAAGCCTTGAAACATTCCTAATTCAGGGAAAGCACCCTAATTATCACCGACGGACCTCCATCTCCTATGCACCTCCCAGTTTGGAGAGCTTGTGCTCCAGATGTGTAAAAATATCTAGGATAAAATAATTGCCCTCTCATTACTTTCCCTCCAGTCTGATTATTCAACTGATACTTAAAGCACACACAGAATTACAAGTTAACCCCTTCTTAGCTTACAAAAAAAAAAAGGCACAAAGGTGTTTCTCTTGCATCCAGCAGAATTTGATATTAGTAAGTCTAGAAAACACTAGACAATATAACAGGTAGCAAACAGGTGGCAAGCGAGTTTGACTCCTTCAATCGGTAGGTCAAAAGTAGCTAATTAGTCTTGGCTGAAAGTCACACAGATTCACCCTGGTCTTCAAAAGGAAACCACATGTTTCTTATCTAGAAGAATAATTGGGCTGCTTCCACTCATATGTGAAGCAGCCCATTCTTTGTATGTGTAAAGGGATTTTACTTCGTTATAATCTAAAATATGAAGTGCCATTATTTAAACAGATATCTTTACAATGATTAAGAAAAGTTATTTAAAATGGCTCTGAGAGCATACATGCAGTACAAATCTAAATATTGGGAGTCATATTTGTAAGACAAGTTCTTGCATGACTACTGTGATGAGACAAAGCATATTTCATTGTTTCATGTCTTATTTTTTCAAAGTTTAACACTGCACAGCTAAATGTTGTTTAAGAAAGCACTTAATTTCATCCAGAAGATTTAGTCTAGGGCACCTATAATTGAAAGACAGCAAATATTTTAAATAGCTTAGTAAATATAATATTTGCATATTGTGACATTCACTTACGTAAATATCTTCATATGTACTTTTAAAATCTAGCATGGTTTTCCTCTTGTAATATGGTCGTGTTTCCGGTGCAAGGTAACACTTCTTGCTTCAGAGAATAAAATATCTCCAGTTACAAGATACAAAAGAAAAGCCCAAACTATTTTCAGTTAGTTTCCTCTACCTCTACTTTGCAAGACACTTTTTCCATGATTCAGTCCCCCATCTTAGTAATTTGCATAGTTTAAGCCTAAATTAATGGAAAAGCCAACACACTAGCACAAAACATCTTCAGGCACAAGAAGGATTTAAGTTATGCTACCAATAAAGTTGTGGATTTGCCCTTAGAAAAGGGCAGGATGCAGAGGAAAGTGGGAAAGAATATGGCTTATTTACAAACCTGCTTTAGGGACAGCAAAGCATTCTCTCAACTGTGCTGTCAAGGTTCTGAGCATCTCACTCTCATTAACTTTCGCAGTAGAAGGCTCAAAAAACACTATCAAAGGAGCAGAGAGGGACATAGCAATTAAAATCACAATGATATTATATGTGTTACTAACATCTTCCTGAAGACCTAGAAGCTAGTTGCAGTGATTTTGTTGAAAAGACGCAGGCACAACAATCTCAGGAGAAACTGAATTGAAAAGGAGGTCTGACATAGCAGCCCATCAAACCACTGCTTCAACTAACTGAAAACATGACTATACAGTACTATCTATAGCTGGTTTAGAGTTTTAATGTCCTCTTTACCTATCTTGCTTTTAAGTTTACATAGAGTTGGGCTTTTATTTTGCAGGGGACACAAGTAGCAGGAAGGTGATTTGTTTAAGCTCTCCTGTCAAAAGAATGATAAAGCTAACTTTAGCAAGCATAAGAAGTGCTTTTTTTTTTAATTTTATTTTTCCTCTACATGAAATCATTTGAACTGCAGAAAAACTCTTTGGATACCTTTAATAAGTTGGTGGGACTTACCAGTCCTACAAAGGGACTACAGGAAAAGCATTTCATATGGAAATGGGAGATGTTAAAGGCTGGAAACAGTAGTCTGTAGAACATGACAAAGTCTGTGACCCATAATATTGGCCTTGGAGCAAGAGGCAAGCA
>JAOEHX010017129.1:28325-47004 GCA_025448015.1 Bolborhynchus lineola
CTGGAAAGATAACATGTATCGCCCTCTAGTCCTTTCAGGAAGTTTACAAAAAAGCATTTGGCACACTATCAGTAAAAGGGCAGTGGTGTGTGGAAAATTCCACACTCTTGAGCTGTTCATGTCTCTATAGGCTCTAAGTGAACTTGGAGTATTTGCACTCCCATTTAAATCACTAATCAGTGTCTTCCCAAACCCCTCCACAAATGAATGTTTCAAGACTTTCAACAAAGATGGAGTCACAGTAGTCAAAAAAGAACCTTCATACTTGTTTTAAGCAAATGGGAAAGTTAATTCTTTGCTACTTTTACCTGACATGTTAAGATATTAAGTCACTGGTTACTGTAGCAAGAACTCAGCCTTTACTGTTTCTGAATTGGTCAATAGTTCAGTGGCATTTTCGCATGACAGAATATCACATGCTGAGCAATGCAAAACTTGCATTGAAAGGTCAAGAGCTGCAGAATACAGATGTACACAACACTAGAAGTTTCTGCTTAGTGTTTCTCAAAAATACCCAAATTTTTTAATTCTTATGTATTTAAATTAAAGGGGAAAACACAAGAGCACTGTTTGGAGTGGAGAGGCTGCATAAGCCCTATACCATGTGTGCCCTGCATACCCTCAGGGTAAGCATTTCACTCAAGAGCAAAGGTGGAGCGCATACAGCTTCCCTGCCACAACCAGCACCGCTGGGGCAACCACCTCCCAAGCAGGGAGGTGATGGGTATCTGGGGCCTGACTTTCAGAGGAAGTCCCACACCTCTACACCTTGTGTTTTCATGCTGCTCTGCAACTGTCTGGTTGCCATTTTTTAAAGCCATACCCATGCAAACTCAAAACATACTGACAATTTTCCCATAGGACCGGGAAGTGCTTAGAAGTATAAAGATGCACATTTGTGCACCTAAATGAATGTACAAAAATCTGCTTATGCTATGTACATATAAATTGTCATCAATACATATGTAGACAGATATGAAGATATGAATTTCTAAAAGCACAGGTATAAAATATATAAGGCATTCTTTAATAAGAGTAGTATGTTAATAAAAGTGCAAATGCAAGCATCAAATAATCACGGACACCTACACACACACTTTCCAACGATGCTAAACTATCTCTAAAATGCCAGGGGGAAGGTGGGTTGAGGAAGAAGTTCAAACGTAGGGTGTGACAAGAAGATTGGGGATAGGGAAGACAGCAAACAAGTTAGAATATATCTCAGTGTTATAAGCCCATCCAAAGAGGCCCGCAGAGGGCCCTTCACCACGTTTGCAAGGGGGAGGACAGTCCTGTGAACTGGGCAGAGGCTTCCATCTCTATGCAAATTGCTCCAGAAAAAGATCACGCAGTACTACCAGGCCAGGCAGCCTTTGTGCGGTGCCACAGGACAGGCAAAACTGGGGTACAAGAATGAAAGGGAAGTTAAGGGCAGTTTCAGAAGAACATGTCTACATGGACAGTCAAGAAAAGCTGCAGAGTATTAACAACATTTACGGCTGTGTACAGCCTTATAAAAGGTGGAGGGGTGTGCTGTATGTTTTCATACCAGTTTCCTAGGAGGTCTTCAAAATACTGTGAAGTCAAAAGCAATAAACAATAGTAATTTCTGATGACCACTGTGTTCCAGGAGCAGCATATACAGAAGCCAGCATAACATTCATTCAATTTATTTCTTCCAGTTTCCACAATGCACTATGCAAAAAAATATGAAAACATATTTTTGTGCAGTTTAAGTTACATACATATGGTTTTGTAATGGGAAATCAAGTAATTCTTAGAATAAATTCAATTTTTTCCTAGAAGTAAATATTCAATATACGAGCAAAAGAGCTGAAATCTTCACTGTGCCAGTCATAAAAGACAATGGAAAAATCACCATGTGATGTACTTGCATATAAACACAAACCAACTCAGCTGACCTTAGTGCTTTTACCACAACTGTTCCCATGATCTTTGCCTACTAAGTTCAGCCTAAACCTACTCTGTTCTAATTTTTTTTGTGGTATAAAATAATGACACTTTGAACACCACTAAAACCCAAATGGTGTTATATCCCTAAATAACCTTAATCTCATATGTTGGCAGGCTAACTGAAAACAAATTTCTTTCCCTGCCTGTCATAAAACAAATTGCTCACCTCATTATCTTAACTTCTGCTGTTTAGTATAATTTTGGACTTCAAAAGAGATAGTGAATCCACGGGCCATTTCAGACCATTTGCTGCTAGACTATTAAAAGTGAACATTCATTGGGTTATGTGTCCTGCTGAAAAAATCTCACTCAAAATATATAGGAACACTTAATTTTAGCATATTTTGTAAAGCTAATATGAATGTGCATTTATGTTGCCACACAAACATTCATTACAAAATTAATTTGTGAGGGAAGAATTAGACTTGGGACAGGGGAGGGAAGAAAAATCCATCTGCCCATATAGGAGCACCTTCCTTCCCCTTCTGCTTTCTGTTGCCCTTCTCTGCTTCAAGCAGGATAGGTCTGCTGATTTGCCACAAATTTCTCTTCAGTTTTAAATGACTCCCTGTACCGAGGCTCTTGGTGTAAGGCAATATGAGTGAAGCAATTTTGGAGCCCTCCACAACTACTCCCAGGGCCAGCTCCATTAAGCAGTGGTTCTTACCCCTACAAGAAGAGCTAACATTTTCATAGCAAGAATCAGAAGCAAATAAAGCCCATTAAGTTTCTCCTCCTCCCTCAAGGTTACTACAGTGTATAAGTCCTTTCATTTTGTGCAGGACACGTTAAATTCCTGTTAAATATGGATTAGATGAATACTGCAAAATCATACAGTTAAAAAGGGTGCACCCCTTTAAGCTATCTGGCATCCAGTGCAAAGCCAGGGCAACAGCAAGCACTTCTGGAAGAGATGTAAAGGCAGCAAACAAGGTTTATATGAAGGTCACAATTCTCACAGTATGATTTCTGAGCGAGAAAAATGTAGATGTACATACAAGTCTTGTCATCATTTTAAAATATCCAATGAGTCAAAACAAGCTGCATGATTTTAAGAGCAGAGTAACTGAAAAAAATCATGAGACACAGACAGCAGTTGAATTAAGTGAATGTTTAACAGAGAAGGACAAGGGAGAAGTACAGGAAAGAATTTATTTTATATTCAGCTGCTATAAGCCCTTAATTTTCAACAAGTATAACGGGGTATAATCCAGGGTTGCCACAACTGTGATGGGCTCTTCAGGGTATACTGCCAAGTGAGTAGCTAGAGAGCCACTTACTCTACAAAGGCAGCTAGAAAAATATTGGAGGATTAAGTGCCTTGGACACACACTTGAAACTAGTAAGATAGTAAACCTGAACACAGGCTTCATAGGAAAGCCCTGTTTAGCGCATCTGGCTCACCCCACCTAGTTAGGAGGCACTAACTAAATCTTCCACTGTTGCTGAAGTTTCTGTAATGCTTTCCTTCCTATCCCACCCATAATCCTGTAAAGCTATAGAAAGATTAGACTTGTAACATGAACAAGACTAGAGATAATATTTCTCCACTGTAACTTATAACCCCAACTAAAGAATTTAAGATATGACCAAGATCTACAAACAAGCACTTAAATTGAAGATAAAGAGATAAAGGAGCTACTTTGATATGTTTGTTGGCTGCCAGTTTCCAGGTACATCATTTAATTTCAAATCTCTGCATGGAGCTGTGCTTCCATTACGTCCCACCATAGCTATAGTAATGCAAATGGAAATGGAATCAAGAGAACTGGTACAGACATGAACCTTACCTGGTGTCGGCCATTGTTGATAGGAAGAATTAACATTTAGGTAGCAGAGTTGGTACATCTGCTCACAATGCCTTTAAACTTAATGCAGCTGAAAAGTCAGTATCTGTTCTTTTAGCTGTTTAGCTGCAGATATCACCTGCCTCTCCTCTAACCTTTTATTTGAAAATTTTCATGTAATTTTTCTTTTCTGAAACTTGATATAGTCTTTCTCTCAGTCACACCTCACATTAATTCATTTCATACATTAATAATACATTTTGTCAGCAGGTCTTGGCAAGTATACTAGATTACAATACTGCAAGCATGGACTAACTATAGAAACTAATGGATCTTTGGACTACTTACACTAGTTAAACTAGGAATAAGTTATCTACTTTCATTTGCGTAATAGGACTAAAAGTTAAAACTGCTTTTATCAACATTGGCTTAAAAGAATAAACTTCTAGGGGTCCCCTAATGGTAACAGTAATCCAACTGTGAACTAGATTCTTGAATTATGTATTAAGCCAACAAGCTACACACAGTCTCTTTATTAAGACAGCCTACATCTTGCACTGTTGTGCCTCTTCACTTATATAAAACAGTACCCTTTTTAACCCATTATTGTTGCATTTTAAGTATTCCTTTAGATGTGTTGTCCTTTATAAAAATGTATCAATAGGACATTTTTATACTGGGTGCTCTTTTCAACCACTGATCACTGTTACATTTTTAGGACAAGTGTCTTAAATCTATCAAATATACTGATATAGATGTGTCATACATGAATTAGTTGTTCAAAGGAAAATTCTGAAGCAAAAAAACTACAGTATTGAAAGAATTTGGGTTTGTAATGATAGAACTGAGGGTGGGAAACAGCATAATAGTTCTGCTTCCAAGATTTTTCTTCCACACATACCTTATCTACAGTCTTAAAAAAAAAAAACTATTTTTGAAATTCTCCTAATATTCACACATAGGTATAACTTGTCACTCGCAGAAGCAAGATAAGACTCCAGTTTTCAATCATCTTTGTCTTCACATAAACTTTCTGGTTTGTTCTGAGTTTTTGTATAAGTCATTCATACACAGAAATCAAGCAGTAACACTTAGAACAGCCTTTCTATGGCCGCTTTTATAATTACACAAGATGCCTTCAGAAGCATTTTGTTGTCCTTTCTGATCTGAGAAAATATAAAAAATATGAGCTTTGAAGGTTATTTCAGATAAGAAGAAGAAATGCAATGGAATAAAGTATGTTTGGTGCAATCCCCTTTATTGGCATGAACAAATTCTTGCTTTCTGAGCTTAGAAGAACGTCCAAAATAGCTGCCCTGCTTGCACTTTCACACATCCTTTAGTCAAATCTGACAAAAAAGTCTAATCTTCCAAGCATCTCATATGCTGCTGTTGAGGTTATTTGCAGGCTTTTCCTCCCAGTTCAATGATCCAGAGACATCGGCATTTTGGGTATAGATGAAATTTCAAGCTTATTGTTTCCTTTAAAGAAGGCCTTCTCAAATTACCTTAATGAAAGATTCTTATGTATCTCTGATAAAGATTCAATGAAATACAGAAGTTTTAAATGCCAGAAGAAAACAAGAGTAGCACAAATGCAGGATGGCAGTATGGGATACCACAGATAAGACAATCTCACATCAGACCACCTTTTCCTTGGTAACAGTTTCATGCTCTCAACTTGGAAGCCCTAAAAGTGCATAACATATGCCTATCTTTCCCTAATACATCTAAACTGTAGCATGAAGAAGTTAGGGTGTTGGAAAGCATTTTCACTCACTTTAACACCAGGGGTGAGATTCATCATAATACTAGATTAACCCCAAGCATCTTTACAGGATAATTGCTAGAACCATCATTTAATTAAGCAGCCCACTTTTCTTGAGGAAATATTGCCTCCAAAAGCTGTGGCATACTGCTGCTCATTCTTTTTACATAAGTTCAAAGTATGAGTACATGGAGCGGAGTAGATTGCAGTAAGAGGTGAGGTGATCCATTGCAGCTCCAGGCTACAATACTCTGCAGCAGATCCTATGTAACTCTTTTATAGCATGGACTGTGTGTATTACTTGTTAAACTCCTCATTTTTCTTGGACTACCTGGATCACTTCCAAAAATCCCTGTCGAGAAGGGGTAATCTCAGTAAATGAGAACAGCAGACAGCCCTTCAAATGCTTTACTTGGCTTCTCAAAGCCTTCAAATTTCAGGTACACAGCCCACACTTTGCACAACAGAGCAGAACTAAATCCAGTGTTGTTCTAAACCACCTTTCTGCATCCCCATGATGTTGCTTCAAGCCTGGGCCAGCACTGTCAAAGTCAGAAGCTAAACCAACCTAATTGCCAGAACAATTTATACATTATAGTTCTAGATTCCTAGGACTGTAATTTATTTCTTAGTACTTTCAATTATGCACCAAGCAGCCTGAAGTTCAGAAGCACTTATTAAAATACAAACTGTATTCTGCAGTCTCCTCTAATGGTCTGACTTTCAAAACACTGACCAGAAAGCCCAGATGGTTTTTCAGCTATGATCATTCAGGCCCCAAAAGCTGAGCTGACCTGGTCCTATTATGACATTACAAACTATAGGACTGTCTCATAAAAAACAATGGGGAAAAAAATCCCCCTCTGCAGGAAGCCTGGAGCTATGGCAAGCTCTCCTGAATGGGTTCACAGCACCATGAGTATGAATGCATGCCTGGCACACGGCCTACAGAGCTGCACAACTTCACAACAGCTTCCACAGCATTCATGCAGGATTACTTCTCCAGAATGGGAAAATTCTTAGATACAAGACTATGAAGACTAAGAACTCAAAGAGAAACTGAGGATTCCTTCTCTCTGCAATGCTAATGTCAGCAAAGTCAATTGGCTTGGTAGATATGTGGAAGTGAAGCATTCCCTCAAATTAATATGTCATCCTTTCACCCTCCTCAAATTCTACCTTCCAAGGATTCATTCTAAAGAAAGACTAGCAGTTTTTCCTTATTTAAGCCCTTGAGGATAGCAGAACGAGCAATATTTTGTGATCCATTGGAAGTTTAAATACCAATCTGCTTTCTGTGTCTTAAGTCTTGCAGAAAAAAAGTGCCAAATAGATGAAAAGTAAATGCCTCATAAGGTCCTGCTCTTCAATCCCTCTTGGACTTACTGAACTGTCCAGTTGTATACCTTATGGAAAGATTCAGAAAAGGGATTTTAAATTTAAAGGCTGACTTTGCTGGAAGCCAAAGTCACAGATCTTCAGTCTGATGTTATTTAATTCACTCTTAATATTCTCCGAGTGGCATCTGAAGAGTAATTTCAAAGCCACATAGTATAAGCTTTTCCTTACTAAACAAATATGGAAGAGAGTTTATGAAATGTTAGCTTTGTCATTTTGAACTGTATGTGCTGTAAAGAAACAAGACCAGAATACAGCACTCATAATTTGAGTTTCATTACTGGAAAGGGTTTGAAGCAGTTACCACACTCTGTAGCTGACAGCAAAATATTGGTATCACATGTTAAAAGGCTTTAAGCAGTCATGAATGAATTGCTTCTACTGGACAGCTATTTTTTCAGAAAGTTTAAAAACAAAAATAAAAAGGTGTGTAATTTTAAAGTCCAGCAGTATTTCATGTCCTGTGTAATTGGATTTATGCAGGGTCCCCACTGTAGCTGCCATTACTCATAACACAACATATACTTCTTCCTGTACTTCCTGGACCAACTTACTTCTCTGTTGGGCTCAATGCCACAAAAATAATTTGAATCTAAAGGGTGTAAATGTGGCTTTGACATAAGACAACACTTGATGGAACAGGAACTGGAGATGTTGAAAATCTTTTAACATGTTGAAAGTGATCCTGATCACTGGATCCGCAGTCATACTTATTATTGAATGGTAGTCATTGATAGTCATGAAACTCTTATTTCTCCCTCCACAAGACAGTTTCATTTGGTTCAGGGCTCTTCTGGCTGGTGCTTTTATTTTATATAGTTATTTTTAAACAAAACAGACTTTGAGTTTATGAATTTTCTGGAAGCAAAACCAAGTCATTCATTTGTCTGCACTTTTACCTACTTTATTTATGCAGAATGAAATATTTGTTATTTTAGTCAAGAGACCAAAACATGGAATTGGTTTTTATTATTTCAGATGTCTTGAGCTGCATTAAATCCAATGCAATATGGCCCTCCCACACCCCAGTCCACTCTGCTACTAGAAATCAATCATTTAATAAGTTTCACAGACAGCACTAACTTTTTCAACATCTTGGCAAAATCTGAAGTACAAGGATTCAGAGTGTAACAGCAAACAGCTCCAGTTCATGCAGACTCTACCCCAACAATCTGTACTGCTCTGTACCCACTATTCTATTAGAGTTCTAGTCTGCTCTTGCACATCTGCACAGATTACTTCTGCCAGGAACAAAAGTACATCTGGAAAGAGGATTAAAGTGGATAACCCTATCGCTAGATAGCAGAACATGCATAAGCAAGCATAGAGTGGCCATGATCCTTGTGCCCAGGCTCAGTTCAGGAACATTCCTCTGCAACTCTGTTTTGCAAAGGGCATTTAGAGTCAGTTCTCCTCAGACACCAGGAAGAAAAAGTTTTGTAAGAGAAGTTCTATCCCATTATCCTCCATCTACAAGTGCATTTCTGGCTCACTAAAAAATAAAACTGCCAAATCAAGTTGAAACCAGAATGCCTCATCCTGAAAATATTCCTTATTAATAATCCTTGTACAGTAAAAAACTGCCTGCTTCTGCAATCAGTTATGCACGTGAGGAGTCTTAGAAGTTCAGAAACAAGGAAGAGTTAGTACTCAGGAGTTTTCATTGTACCCATCTCATAAGCTGACTCATAGTACAGGAATAAATCTTAGCTGAGCATTTGACCTCACAGATGTTCTCTCCACTGCTATATTATCTTCTCCCAACCAACCTCACTTGGAAAAGTTCATGGTACAGCATGCCTCTTCTAGAGTTCAGAGGGTTATTTTGAGGGGCTTGAGGGTTTTTTTTGTGTTGTGTTTATTTGGTTGTAAGGGTTTGGGGGTTGGTTTGGGGTTGGTTAACTTGGTTTTAAGTCAATTTATGTCACACCTTCTTCCTTTCCAGTCTTCATTTGCACTTAGAGAGGTCCTTTATGCTGAAAAAGAGATTTTTTCTGAAAGCAAGATTCTTATTGCCTGGAGGAGAAAATTGCAATAAAAGAATATTACAGCAAGTTAGTCTAGTCTGCAGCTGTACCAATTTCATATAAAACTGTAAAGAGTTTTTCCCCTTTCACAGCAGAAATGCACTTTTAAAAATGATGTGTAACTCCATCTTTTGGATCAGCTGTGATTCAATCCACTAATCTGTAATCATGCCCACACCCACACGCTTTACATTTTGTATACTACTGAAATGAGATATTTCATCAGACTCCTGGGATTTCCATTTCATAGCTCATTTAAATGAAATCTACTCCCACCCAAACTTGGCTGGCAGGATACTGGCAAGACTATTTGTTCAGGATCATTAGTAAGTTGTAGCCCCTTCCCATCACTCAGTCCAAAGATACTTCTATTTTGCTCTTGTCTCTACTAACTCAATGACCAAGTAAGTAGTACTTAGGATCTTAGTTGCTAAATCATGATGTGCAAGGACTATACCTCTTTGATAGCTGACTTCAGCCATAAACTGAGAGCAGTGAAGCTTCTGTCTAGGAGAGGAACAGTCTTTAAAATATATAGAACCAAGTGTTTTTTGGTTTGGTTCTTTTAAGTAGCATAGCATTAGCAACAGCAGAAGTGTTCAATACTGTCACATGCTTTGCTGCAAGCAGTCTTAAGTCCTTTTTATGAATACGTTGAAGATTCAAAGTTATGCTTACTAATCAAGCTGTTTACATACATATACTATTCAGATACTCTCTAGAAGATGAAAGTGTTATGTTTACTATGGGACAATTTACCTTCACACCTAATCTCTGGAAGAGATACTGTAGTACAGTAATGAACCAGGAATGGTCCATGTCATTTGGTCTTTGTTTTTTTTGACCTGGGAGATGCCCTAAAGCAATACAAGTACTTGCATAAATTTTCTCTGTGAGATTTTGAATTACTCAAATGGTTCTGAAAATATAACTTTAGTGTAGAGGAATTGACTAGAGGTCTGTAGTTCTCAAGAACAGCAATTTTGCTGTTAGCTCACCTTCTGCTTTGTCTTCCTTCCTGACCTCTCCCAGTGCTCCCCAGGTTACACACTGGTAACCCCAAGATGTTGTCAGCCATCTGTATGAGCAGGATATGTGCCCATTTACTTTCTCTATCCCTTGAAATTTGGATTTGAAGACAAGCTATTTCTACATGCTGCTGAACAAAAGTGGTGGCCAACATAAAGGAAAAGGTGGACATTTGAAATTAATCAGAATTCCATTCTGAGACAGTTTCTTCACAGTCACCTGCCCCAGTACTGGCTCCCTCAAGACCCAGCAAAAAAAGTGAAGCAGATTAGACTTCCTCATCACATCATTTTCACTATCTAGTCTACACAGGAAGTACAGTTCTCAGCCTGAAGCACATATTCCACATACTTCTAGCCTTCCACACTCATGTTAATGCAAGAGAGTTAGGCTAATGAATATTATTTCTTCTTTCAGCTTCTAAAAGCCTATACTACCATCTTGCCCTTCAGAAACAGCCCATCACTCCTGTAATACCATTTTTCAGGAAAACAAACGCTTTCTTGCTGACTAGTTTAGCAGATACACGTTTTTCCTCAATCTTAATTAGGCTTAAGCAAGCACAGTGTTTATCTTGGCAGTGTATATTTTACAAACTGTATTTGCTTCTGCAACCAGAGCTCCAGCACTTAAGCTTAGTGCATGACCTCAGCTCCCACTGAGCACATGGACAAGGACTTAACAGATTGAGGTATTTTGGAAAGGCCCAGGAGAACACTGAGAAGCGAACTGTGCTATGCTGCTCCCAGCAAGACAAAAATATTTAGGTGCTTCTGCAGAGTGGAAGAATTTGTGCCTAAACTGTGTATCTAAATTTACCACTCGTTGCTGTGCCTTTCTCACAGTCCCTTAAAAATTCTGATTTTGAACGAAAAAGAATCCTACCATAGAAAAAAATGACCATAGATTCAAGGGATTGCAAAAACCATGCTAATAGTCAATTAAAAGATTCTGTGTAAGTCACTCTGAAAGCTTTAAAGCAACATAATATTTATTACTGTCAAGCTACTGAATGGAAACTTCCCAGACTCTAGCAAAAGAGGCAGTGTTTTCTCAACACTTCATGCTCTGTTCTGCTATTTTTACCCACTCATCCTCCCTCCCCTATCTTTGGTAATCAGCTTCTAGCACATTTTCCAGCCTGAATTGCTAACATAATAAATTAAATCAAAAAAAAAAAAAAAAAAAAACCAAAAAAACCCAACATTTGGATAACTTCAATTCCCAGTTTTATTTTTGGCTTTCTTGACCTCCCAGCAAGTTGTTTTACTATGAAAACTTCATTGGAGTGTCTATTAAATTCAGAATGGAAAATGGCAAGGTGGCTACAATCCATTTTAAGGGCAGTAATAACTATCAGGAAGGTAATAGTGTGACTGCTGCTATATCAAAACAGCAAAGGCAATAATAGCTTTTTGCATTATGGAGCGTCTTTTCTCACTTACTTAAGGGAGAGTGCTCCTAGATTATCAGTCATTTCTTCATATGCAAAATTAATTTACAATGATTCCACTCAGACAAGGAGTAATGAGGACATGGAAACAGTATCTTGGCATTAAAGCCTCAAAAACACAAACACGCAGAGAAGTGAGCTACTTATCACATGGTCTGACCAACTGCAAAAAGAAACCAGCTGAAATTCACTCTGTTATTCCTAAACCATGGTTTTCTGTCTGGAGGGACTACTTCTATTTTCAGTTTTCATAAAAGGAACATTTCTGACCCACCTGTTACAATCATGTATATTCTTTCCGTATGTCTTATCTCAAGACTTCCTACAGCCATGCAGCAATTTCCAATTGCCTTTCATGTAAAACCACTATGAAACAGCAAACTTGCTATGGGACTCCTTGAAGTCTTACTTTGCCTTTCCAAATCAAAACATTGCCCAGTACACATTTTTCCATTTGCTCTTCTGGGGAAGGTCTATAAGGAGTAAATCCAGAAAGGAATATCAAGTTCCAGCATCACTTGAGGCAGGAAAACCACAGTCGTGCATAACATCAACACGTTACACAGCAAAAGAAAATACTTGCCACAGAAGGTAGGGCACTATACCTTCCCCCAAATTGAAAGTTACACAATAAAGCAATTTGTGCACCATTTTCAGGAAGCAAACACAAGCTATGTCTATACTCATAAGCAAAATGGGACACATCCTGTTCTGCATACCTGAGGACAAGCCACTCAGGGCAGCTTGCAACCACACTGTTAAACTATGCTCCCTTTTTGGTAGTGTAGCTTTGTTTATAGAGTGCAGTTTATCAATGTAGACATAGCCCTAAAGCCAGAACAACAATACAGCACAGATTGTAATATGTACTGTGTATGTCAGTAAGGAATATTTGCAAATTGAGGGCTGCAGAACACAAGGAAAATCCACTTTCAAAGCAGAATTTCTAAGTTGAAAATATTAACAAAACAACATACAAACCAGTTCCAAATCCTTCAGCTCTTTTAATGAAATCTGGCAAAAGAGTACTTTGATATGAAGTTCAATCATCTATCAAAAGGCTGCACTTCAACTATTTAAATAGCTATACACTATTTAAAAATTTCAATCTAAAAACTGAAGCTCAAGAAAAGCCAGACTATGTTCAGTGATTCTAGTTAAGAGAAGAAAGCGACCCATTACAAAACCATTCCCACACCCCACCACCTCCAAAGAAATCCCCAGCATCCCGAAACCAACAGAAACCGAAACCAAATTCCACAAAACAGAAGCAAACAAAAAAACATGGCTAGACAAAAGGGTTCTTCTAGGAAGTTGGCAGAACTGGCACTCAGGTAACACAAGAGTGGTCAAAAGTTATACAAATGGGACCACTGCAACTCTCATATGGGAAAGATTTCATTTTGATCAAGAGTTCATACATCAAGTGGCACGTTTAAAATGTCATTATGTGTATAGTACATGTGCTGTAGACACAAAGTGGCATTGCTACTGAAGCTCCAAAGCAGACAATGTTCATTAATGCGCAGAGAAAGCTATTCATACATTTGCATCCACAAGTCAATGACACATTTTTTTCCAGAAATACAAAGGATAACTGCACTCTGCAAAAGGTGGAGGAAAGGGGAAGAGGTAAATGAATTTCTTTTTAATGTTTGATATAACTGATGTGATATACAGTACTATTTCACAAGTGAAAGCTGCTCTTTATTGCACTTAAAGTGCATGTGCTACAGCATGTTCCATGGGCTAAAGCTGCTATCTGTAGACCCTAACCTCATCACTTCATTCTTTGAAAAGTTATCAGTCATAGACACATGGTTAACCAGGCCACATAAAAACTCAGTAGAAAACATGGCATGGCAAACCAATTGGCTCAGCTAGTACTAAGCAGAAACAGTGACTGGATCAATGTGCTCAAGTTGTCCAAGCTTTGTTTCAAGATTTTGAAGGGAGGTAAGCAGTGAAAGCTTAACAAAACACTGAAGTCTAGAGAACAATATGATTACTGCAGAGATAAATGCTACATGAGAAACAAGAGGTGGGGAGGAAATCTTTGCCAAGCTTCTGTGGAAATGGAAGCAAAGGCAAATTTAAATGACTAACAAAGCTAGAGACAAAAATCAATTAAAAATGAGTTAATGAAAAATAAATGAATTCTCATAAGCTGTCCTCCTGCTCCTCTGATTCGGGCAGGAGAAAGAATAAGAAAAAATAACTTGGGCAATTTCACTTGTAGCAGAGATCATGTCTTTGGAGCAGTCACAAACTAAAAATCAAGAACACCCAAAATATTCTGCACCCATGAAACTGGATGTTTTCACTTTGTTTTCTTTTCCCTGAAGCAAAGGAAGCTAGCATGAGGTTTCGAAACAAAGTGTTTGGTGGCTTTGGTATCAATCCTGAGTTATTTCTACCAGGGAAGAAGTTGCTGGCCATATAAATACCTAGTTTGAAGGTCTTCAGGAATCATTCTTCTGCACAAAGTTAGCCACCTTAAGAGGAAAAACCATTTTTGACACATTCCACAGTGAGACTTTCTGTGCAAGAACCTGAGAACTCCTGTTCATTGTCTGTACTGGGTATCTGGCTCCAAAGCCAACACTGGAAGAAGATAAACATCTGAGTGACTAGGATGCTGGTGAAACAGACTGATAAATCACTTGACCTGAAAGACTGTATTGGTCACTATCTCCAGTACAGAAAGCATAGCAAATTGCTCATTACTAAAATATTGATAGTTTAGTAGAAACTCAGAGAAAGACACCCTCTGTAAAGAGTGTTACTGGATGGAAACAAAGTAAAAAATCCATTACCAAGTTAAGCTTCCCTTCTGGTATAACTCGAACAGATACACATATACACATGGGGGCAGGGGGAATGTTGATGCTAAAAGAAACAAAGTGGCTCATTATGTGTAGAAATTATAATTCATTTATTTTACCTCACCAGAAATAACATTATGTGACTGGCTTATTAATCTGGTACAAGCAGCTTAAACAAAACAATATAAACCTATAAAAACAGTAAGTACATTGAAACATTTCACCAAAACTTTCTATAGAATAGGACAACACAATGAAATTGTTCTGAAAGATCAATAGAAAAAAAAAACCAAAAAACATTCATTTTAGAAGGGGGAAAAATGGGTTTTAGCCATAGCACGTTAGGCAGTACCAGGTCTGTGGCTGTTGTTCATAATTATTTTTTGCAGCAAACATCAAATGCTCCTTGGTCAAATCATCAGCCCTTTCAAAAGTAGTGAGGTGACAGCACATT
Organism: Bolborhynchus lineola; assembly: GCA_025448015.1. Classification (NCBI taxonomy): domain Eukaryota; kingdom Metazoa; phylum Chordata; class Aves; order Psittaciformes; family Psittacidae; genus Bolborhynchus; species Bolborhynchus lineola. The sequence goes on from JAOEHX010017129.1 coordinate 43,041, forward strand.
CCTACCTCCTGCTTATCAGACATGGTTCTTGGTTGTGAGAAGACAGGGACAGCAACGCTAGGGTGAACATGACCAAAGATGGCAGATCTCAGCAACACTCAGGTATTTGCATTCATCAGGGAGCAGGGCAGGAAAGCAAAAGGAAATATGGAGTTCTCTCTCTGAGTGATATGGAGGAGGTATGCTGAACAGTTACCATGAAAGACTTTTCTTTCAAATTCAGCACCTGGAGCATTTGGTCTTAGAGATTTCATAGGCTGGAAAACAGGTAAATGGAGAAATAGCATTTGGCAGGGACATATTGGCCTCGAAGGAGAGAAGCCAGTCTTACACTATGATGTACCGCACATACATACTGCAGCATGGTACTGACATTTGATGCTGCTTTCCCAGGGGGATATCTTACTGATTTGTCTACCAGATTAATCATTCTCAGTTTACCAAGTAGTCTAGTTACACAAACATGCATCATGTTTGTTTTACCGGTTGCTTTGTTTTGAACAAAGAGGCAGCAATGCAGTTTCAGGATTTCACAAACTAGATTTTCTATATCTTGATTGGAGGTTACCAAAAGAAATCTCATCTGGGGTCATTACTCGGCATCCTTGCCAATTCTAACATAAAAGCCTGAACTTAAGAAATAGGGCCGAGAACTCTCAACAAATTAAATTCTATTATGTTTTAGTGTGGCTAAGTGCCTAATTCCCCTTAGTAATCATTTATTTAGTTTTCTTTTTGGAAGTTAATATTTAATGCATTTTATATTAATGCTGTTAGTGAGAAGTACTTTGAACTAGACAATAGAAATTTGAATAAGCTTCCCATAAAAGCCTTCAGCAGAGCCATCATCCTAGGTTTGAGGACAAATGTGCAAAGATGCACACTTGCCTTACAGGGTGCCTATAAGATTGCCTGAGTGTTATTTTTGGTCAAGAAAATTGATTGAAAATACTAAGCCTATTAAACATGCAGTATTTATCTCAAGAAGCACTACTTCAGTAAAATGCACATGATAGAAAATCTAGCGGGACAAAATTATAAACAGGATTAAATAAAGTTTGCCATAGACATGAGTCAAAGAAGTAGAGTGTCTATGTGCCCCAGAAAGAAGTACTTTCACACCAATTCTCTGGTATGAGGGCACCAATTTCCTTGTATCGAGCTCCAAGAACCATCCTGCAAGTATTACTAACCTATGTGAGCAAAACCATATCATCCCTCTATCTCAGACTGGCCATTTTTTATGGTCTGGATATTGCAGTCTTGTAACTCCTTTTTGAGGGAAACGTCAATCCTGCTTTTCCTGCAAAAAGCACCCAGGAACAAAATAGGATATCATGTTAAAAAGAAAAAACTAAGCCTGTTTCTATCTGCTGTTTGCCTTTGAGTTAGCTTTAGGGCACACTTTCCTTTAGACAGCTTTGGGCTAGAAAGTCCTACAAGAACTATTAAATGTGAAGATATGGATACAGTCCTTGACTATGTGAGTCCCTAAGACAAAGATTGCTGAAAGCATTTGACAGAGTGGGAAAAGCTTCACTTCATGCCTGCCTGCTCTCATGTTCTTTCTCTAAACATCAAGAACTGGAAGCTCTGCAATCCACTAGAAGGCTAGCCCATTAAAGTGGGATACATAGATCTTTGACCACATTTTCCATTCTTATTTTTCTTCATTCAAATATTTGATGGTACCAAACACATCAAATAAAATTACAGTCTCTCAAGGTAATGTAGAGAGAAGCTGAGTGTTAAAGCACAACACTAATGAACATATTTTCAAAAATAAAACCTTTTGAATCTCTCCTTTTCTTTCCTAACCAGTAAGCTTAGTATCTTCTTCCCCTACGGAGATTTTATTTCACCATATTTAAATTCCTCAGGTAGAAAAAAATACATATGTGAAAACTAGCTATTATATTCATCATTTTTTTAGGGGTTAAACAAAAAAAAAAAAAAAAAAAAAAAAAACGAAAAAAAATAAGCAACATTAAGCTTGTGCTGTTCTCCAGCAATCATCACTACAGTCTCTTTACTGTTCTTGAGAGTACTCATGTACACAAGACCTAAACCCCTAGGTGAGGTGGGCGACTCATTTAATTATGAAAGATCCAAGAAAATTAAAGTCTTTAATTGTTTTTGAAAACACAATAATACTCCTTTCCTATCCCTGTACATCTGCAGACATTTGCACTAGGCAGATTCAGGGTTCTGTGTGTTTTTTTTGTGAAAAAAGTCTAACTGGAAAGTGTTAAAAACTTCTCTTGGGGAGCTTAAGTTGCTGCATGTTTTAACTGTTAGTCATATATTCCTATCAGAAGTATAGGAATCCCAATGGATAAACCCCAACCATAGCCAAGAGAAGATCCTAGATGTTTTCCTTTGTTTGCTAATAAGCCAGCTCCCAGAAAATGGCCAAGTTTAGGAGTTATGTAAAGCACTGATTTTGAAAAGCAAGCTAGGAAAGATTTTTCCTTGTTTTAAAGAGATAAATTTAGGAGAAAATCCTACTGCTTAAGGATTTATATATATTTTTGTCAGAATGCAAGTTAAAAATAGTTCATTGTAATTCCATCTGTATTAGCATGTCTTGGGTCATGTGGAATAGAATTAGCTACACATCCTAAGCACAACATCCAGCATCAAATCTGAATTTCCAGACTAACAGACAGAACCTCTTACCCAAAACAGTTTAGCTGCACCCACTCTCTGTGAAGACTGTCTACTATATATTTTTATTCTCTATAATACCTGAAATAGGCAAGAACTGCTGGAGCAAATATATATTTAAAGGTAAAATACACATGGCTTCTTACTGGAACAGTATGCTTAGCACTGGATAAACAGTTCAAACCAGCTGTGTTTCATTTCAACTCCTTTTGCTTGAATTTTAACAAGCAATCTAAAGTTAAAAATAAAAACAATAAAAAGCAAGATTAACTAAACTATGAAGCTCAGATTACCTGGGGCAAACAACAGAAATCCATCTCTTGCCAGAACCTTTGTACATCCAACAGTTACATATTTCCAAAAGAAAACTGGCTCTTGGAAAAAGTTACACAAAAGAAATTATATACCTCAGCTGGGAAGGGAGCATGCCAGTGTATTGGAGGAAGTGGAAAGTAGGAGCCCTTGTTTCCAAAGGACTCCATTCAGCAAGCTTTGAGCTCCAACACTGCTGCCTTGACTCACATCACACCCACTGTTAAGGGTTGTTGTAATGGAACGCCTGTCCTGGCTTCTCTTACTGTAAGTAGAGTCATGTCAGACTGTTTCTCTCGAACATTTCTCAAGAGAAGGAACAGGCTAAGAGACACCTTCCATCCCTAAGTTTCAACTAAATCCCTTCTACAGGGGAAGAGGAGCACCCACCACAGTCTAGCAAAAGCAGAGCATAGGACTTCTTGAAGAACCATTAAGCTTGGGCAGCTGTGTGCTAGCTACAAAGTCAATTTTTCCAAAAACTACAAAGCATGGGGGCAAGATTTTGTGTCCTTTAACATTCTACTCCTTATGGCTAAGTTATAAATACCTTCAGCTTACTACTCAAATTTATAAGAGTTCAGGAGATTAAAAGATGGAAAAATTTGGCAGATGATCCCAGAAAGATCACTAGCAGTTTAGAAGACAGTCTGTGCCTCAATCATCTCTTCATGATACAGAGTAGAGCTACAGCAAAGCTCAACATACAGGACCTTCAGAACAGCAGACTCAAAGTCACATTAGTCTGCTTTGCTGCTTTTAATAAACAGTGTCTACAAATCTCCTCAAGACTTCAAATAATTAGCACATATGCAATAAAAACAGACATGCAAAAACCTCAGAATCTAAAAATCAATTTCCCTATGATCTTGGTTATATCTGTTAATTTTCCCAATTTGTCCAATTTGATCCCAGCGGTAATAACTTGAGCAGTAGGCTAACAGTGTGCCGCCTATTTTCTCTCCCCATACTCTCTGTTCCAACA
>JAOEHX010017129.1:47014-65296 GCA_025448015.1 Bolborhynchus lineola
AGTAAATGAATAGTTAGTAAGGAAAGGAATTGTTCAACTCATCTAAAGGAAAGCAACAAGCTTGTAGGTAGGCTTGAGGATGCTTCTGAAGGATCTCAGGTTCAGCTTTTCAGTTAACTTCTGGCATTTTACCAGTGCATTCCTGATAATGTCAAATTGAGCAAGATACCTCCCTTTCCCACCTCCACTGCCAGTCATTCCCTTAAAATTGATTTTAAAAATTCAATTTGTTTAAAACAGTGTATAACTGGTACAAAATTAATAATTAGTTATCCCTCTACAGGAAAGAAATATTTAAAGTGCCTTATTTTTTCATAGAAATAAATGGAATATATTTAAAAAGTTTTAGTTAAAAGAACACACTCGGTTCCCATAGTCAGTTCAATTGAAGATTATTACATAATACAAAAAAATTTACCATATTAAGTAAATACAGCTTAAAATAAAACCTTCCCGTGCTCTCCAAATGAAACAAAGATCACAAGTGTTACTTTATTATTTTCCTGGACATTTTTTGACACTTCACTCAGTTTCTTCTGATAGAAGAGAGTCAGATTTTTCAGCCAGGTCCTGGTGATATAGAATTTTTTCCTTCCCCACTCCACCAATGTCTAGAGTAATGCCTGTGAAAACAAACCTTTGCACTAGGTTTATCCCAGCCATGTCTGACACTTTTCTAACAGAATCCCAACAGGTAGAATTATTAGCCTTTATATTTACTTATAGTCTTCAAGCTAAATTAACAAGCTGTTATGGATCAGACTAAGCTGCATGTTCTTGGACTGTGCAATTTCAGCAAATAATAAGGATACCAACTTCTGCAAAACATAGATTCTTTAAAAAGTTTAAGAATTTCCAATTCTGAGCAACTGATCTTAAACCTAGATTAATGAAAAACTCAAAATACTCAAGAAGTGACTATGCACCCAGTCTTGAAGCAGGTGATAGCAAATGAAAAAGTAGTGGCAAGAAAAAGTGCAAGTCCTACATTTATAGTTTCATGCCACAAGTACACTTCCCGTCCTTAGCTTATGCATTCAAAAGCATGACTAATGTTGTGGTGCATCCTTAGTAAGTTTGCTGATGATATTAAACTGGGAGGTGCTGTTCACTCCTTCAAGAAACAAGACACCTTATAAAGGGATCTTGACAGACTGGAGCATTGGGTAGTCAATGAAATTTATCAAGTAACAAATTCTGGATCCTTCCCCTAGAGCAGAGTAACTCTGGACACCAATATACACTGGGAGAGAACGTGTGGGTACTGATCAGCAGCAGTCAGTCAGGCAGTACAAGTCAGCAGTGTGCCCCAGCAGCCAAAAGTACAAATCGCATCCTGGGTTACATCAAACACAGCATGAACAGCTGGTCAAAACTGGTGTATTCAGCACTGGTGCAGCCTCACCTGAAGTACAGTGTGTAGTTATGAGTACTACAGGATGTGAAGGTCCTTGAATGTGTCCAGAGGATGGCCACAAAGCTGGTGAAAGGGCTGGAAGGCATATCCTGTGAGAAGCAGCTGGGGACTGTGGGCTCATCTGGGTTGGAGAAAAGAAGAATGAAGGGCAACCTTATTGCTCTCTGCAGCTTCCTGAGGAGGGAAAGTGGAGAGGGAGATGCTGATTTCTTTCTGTTATCCAGTGACAGGATGAGTGGGAATGGTTCAAAGATGTGCCAGGGGAAGTTTAGAACAGGCATCAGGAAGCACTTTGTTACTGAGAGGGTGGTCAGCCGCTAGGACAGACTTCCTGGGGGGAGGTTCATGCCCCAAGACTGTCAGTGCTTGAGACAAAGACCCTTAATACTGTGCTTTAATTTTGGTCAGGCAATTAGACTAGGTGATCATGGTAGGTCAGTTCCAAACTCTCAAGATTTCCCCATGAAGACCTAACTCTGATTTCTGGGTTTCCACACAATATAACACGGTTAATCTGTACAAACACACACCATATGAAAGGAAAGATATCAGGAATCTGTTGCAATATGGAGGAAATAAGACGGAGTTTGTTTTGCTGGGAGGTTTTATGTCAGGTTTTTTAGGAACCTTTTTTGGGGGGAAGGGTGGACGGGTTATTTGTTTGTTGCATTGCCTTTTTTTTTTCTAGCTAAGACTCTTCCTCATTCAGGATTAAATCGTTCTGTCTAATAGGTGATTTGGCAAGGATGGTGTAATTCAAGGAAAGATACGCATATTTAACCATCTTGCACAGCTACCCAAGAGAAGATTATATCCAATTATAGTCATCCCTTTGACTAACACTTCACTATCTTCTTTCTCATCCTGAATGTGTCATTCACAACACCCCATCTTTTCCTGACCTTTTCTAATTAGCTTTATATTTTTCCTGCATGCATTAGCCCTCCACACCTTTTTTTTGCTGCCTATTACTCTGTCTTTGCTATTTAAGTGGGGTTTTTTAAAATTACATACTATGCACAAAATCTGACAGGAAAGCAGCAGACAAGCAAGTCTGGTGGACCAGTGCTGTAGTTACTGATGACAGAGGCAGGAGGAAACTATTCTTTCCCTTACTGTTTCCTAACTTCCACAGAGACGCAGTAGATGTACGTAAAGGCTTTACTGGAGTAACTGAACTGACAGAGAGAAGCTCCCAAGTAACTAACATGGTAGGAGGGTGTATTTTACTGCCTGGCAGGGACAAAGACCAACATATGAGAAGTACAGTAGTGAGGCTGGCTTGATGCAGAGAACATACAGTAGAGTTCACACCTGTTAACCGAAGTACACTCACTGCCACAAAGGAGAAGCAGCACTGACCCAGAGAGAAAGATTTCAAGAGCATCAGAGTCAGAGATTTGCAAATAAGATTCTCAGCATCTTTCAGTTACTGAAAGCAAAATGAAGATTAGGTAAAAAAGGCAAAAAAGCAATGCACAGAAATAAAGAACAAGTTTTACATGACCCAGTGGAAAAAACAACACACTCAATGAAGTGCAGATTACTTGCACTTCCATTTCTGGGTCTTGTTTGCTCACATCAAGAGTTTCTGGTCTCTCACTGACAGAACACTAGAGTACTGAAAACTGAACTCTTCCTATGTGGAGTAACATCCACTATTTTGGAAGAATTAGAATAACAAAAACCCTCATATATACTCCAATGACACTACGCTAAAAATCAAGCATTTGACAAGTTAGCTAACCAATAATACAGGGCAAAATATTTCCCTTGAATAACACACAGAAGAAAAGAGCTTGACAATTTTAACGTAATTTTTTTACTCACAGGCAGCTCAGGGCACTGGGCCAGATCCTCTGTGCACATAAGTTTCAGTAGTGTTGTGGCCAACTACTGTTCTGTGCCATAAAAGTTTCAAGTCTCTGATTAATGGAAGTATATTAATTACATGTAGGACAGTAGTTTTCATGACCTAATATCCATATTTGTAATAGAGCATGAAGGACATCAGCACTTATGCCCTGCAAATGAACAATCACGCAAAGGAGGAGTTCTGTGTGCCTCAGTGTTTCAAAGCTGAGGGATCAAATGGAGATATATCACCATATTACACACACACGGTCAAGGAAATAAATCCTTTTTTAATGTACCCTTTCTCTGTTGATGTTTCCCATTCTTCTATTTAAAAAGCAAGCAAACCGCTTCAAGAACATTATCTCTACCCCTTCACATCTAGTTCTTCCACCCTGTATTGAGTAAGGTTTACTTATTAAAAGACCTATCCAACACCCAATGGAGCCAACACTGTTTTGATTCCTAAAGCTGATATAGTAGTCAAACATTGAATCTGAAGTGCATTTAAGATCCTCCTCCTTATAACACTGTGTACTATTGGCATGCTCCAAAGAGTATGAGCATTCCCACTATTCCTGATTTACAGCAAGCTTCACATTAGGCTTTTTATACTATAAATATGTTCTACCAGATATGATGGGACTACCACATCAAGAGCTATACCTGGATCTCAGATGAGGCTCAAGCTCTCATCCTCATTCTAGCCTTGGAACAAATGCTGCTTCAGGGCGCAGTTAAAGGCAACACCCTTGTTTAGGTTGAGGAAGTCAGAGATATCAGGTCTAAAACTAGACCAATCCCTAGATTCTTCCATTGTTATTTAAGCTTCAGTTCTGCAAAATAATTCCATTAGCTTTCAAGCATCCCTCTAGCAGTCAACAAGATTCCTTACCTATACAAAGTACATCTACTAGTAAGCATTTATAAGATAGGCTATTTGATTTTACAAAGTTTTAATTCATCTTAATTTACACATTCAGTGGTTAAGATCTCCTGTGCACAGAACTTAGAAACTATTTAGTTGCTAAATTCCTTTCTTGAAACATATCCTGGTAATCTTCAGGTTTCCATTAAAAATATAAGTCTCTGGAATTCATGAATGCCCAGAAAATCATGCCAAACACTATTAAGTCAGTAAAGATTCTTTGAAGTTAAAAAGGGTTATGCTAGATTTCTTAAATTACCTGTTGATCTGTTGAGAAAGCATTTCCTTTACAGGAAACAAACAAAATTATTCTAACAAAGACTTCATATCTACTTATAGCGTAATGATTTCCTCAGACACTCTCAAACAGAAAGAGCTCACAAGCAGACAGTTAGTCCAGAGCCCACGGTAAACCTATTTTGCACAAATAAAGATCTTTGACTTCAATCAGTTAAGCATATTCCTATGTTCTCTAAGACAGGTAATCACAGTTACAGCTTAACACTGTAAAATAGTAGTTAAGAAAATGTCTACTGAAAACAAATACAGGTTTCAGGGGAAGAGGTACTTTTTAGCTTTAAGAAAATTCTTTTTATTTTTCTTCCTCAAGATAGAAGGAACACACTCATTTTTAAGATCTCATGTTTACGCTTAGAGCACAAAAAGCCTAGCAGAGCATTTCACATGGACTTGAGAGATTTAGGTCCTGTTACCACACTAGGTGCTGCTCGCCTAAGTGGCATCAAGGAAACCACTTTTGCCTTCCCACACCTTGGGAGGTTTGCCATGTGCATCAGATTTGTTTCAAATACTGATTTTAAAATAGCTACCCTTCTCCTTTGCTTGGATTTCAGTCATGTCAGACCATGATGAAACAAGACTTAGTCGCCACTTGGCTGTGACATTTCAGCATATACAAGAAACTTAATCCAAATGAAGACTCGTTTTTCTTTTTTTAAAAAATAACTTACCAGAGTTCCCCTGTAAATTACACCACCACCTACATTAAAAGTTCATCTCCCCTTCTGCCTTCTAGATCCCAGGAACTCTGATCACAACATTAGGTGATGGGGATGGCTGTCTCCTGAGACTGATTTATTTCGTATGTGCCACTAAACACATAATCATTTTCAAACATGAATAGCTGGAGCTTGAGCACAAAGCCACATAGTACCAAAGAAGCAGCTTATTTCTTCACAGCAGTAAAGCTTACACTTGGTAATAACTAGCTGCAGAACCAAGTCTCTGAAGCAATGACCTCATCTGGAAAGGCTCTGCTTTCCATTACCAGACCTGGGGTCCATCCATCCATATCCATGAATTGTAAAAAAAATAAAAATCCTGTTTATTCAGCTTTTTAAAGGCTGCTGTAGGTGTTGTGTCTTTCTGACAATACTAACAGCACTTACACTTGGAGTTGCAAAGTTGCGGATTGCAGCAGCCCACTTGGCAGGCTCTCGCAAGATCTTGTCTTCAGTATTGAAGAGGTGACAACACCAGTGAGTCTTCCTATACACCCACATCAATGTGCACAACTGGCTTTTTATTAAAGTCACCGAGTCTTTAACAGAAACCTTTTGATCTATGCAGAAATAAATGCAAAAGACAAATAGGAATACAGTTTGCTGTATCACTCCATCCTCCCTGGATTCTGAAGGGAAACAGCCATTACTTCTCAAGAGTAACACCACCTTGGTGGGTCTCTGAGACTTTTGAGAAGCATCAGGTTTACTCTCGAGAAGCATGCAACAGTTTAGGGTTACATTGCAAGAGTCTCTGCCTTTCTAACTTTGAGACAGACATGAGAAAATACAGTCCTCCTCTACAGGAAAAAATCACCATTTATAAACAGTTGACAGCAGCCATAGAAAAATAAAAGCAAACATGTCTGAAGTCTTCAAATAGCCTGCCAACAGTACTTTTGCAAAGTTACAGCCACTGTGGAGCTTCAGATGTACATAGGCCATGGTTTGCATTACTAGTCTAAAGTAAGAATGCTGGGTAAAAGCTAATGCCTCAAATGATAAAGCTGGAACTTCACAGCTTAATCAGCAGATACAGATGCATCCTACCTGGGAGCTTTCAAGCTGCACATTCACAAAATTTTATGTAAAATAGTTAAAAGTCTTACTCTTTGATTGAGGTTTACTAGTGATTTAACCTTAATATAGCAGGCTTCAAGCAAGCTTTAGCTGGCCCTCAGAGACAGTTATATATAGCTGCTACACTAGCACAAATCCAGTGACTCCAAACATTGTTAACAGAGTACGAAACTTATTCCAGAAAATTTAGGAATCAGTCTCAAGACTGTCCCACTTCCAAGGTTACTGTTGACCAGTTACCACCAAGAGACTAGCAATGAGCACACAAAAGACAACAAATAGCGATACGGCTAAACTCACTCAGAAATGGATTCATAATACATGACCTATGCTTAAATATGAACCTTGTTAAAGGAATTAACAAAGAATTTCTGAAGTGTTTTCCAGACGTTTGGAGTAATAAACCGAAAATCCCTTATGGTCTGTTAAGGAAAAAAATATGATACCATTAATTTCCTTTGTTTAAAAGGAAACAATTCAAGAAGTGTCTGTGTTTAAACTAAAAATAGACACACTAATTTTATCATTCTAAGAAGGTACAGACTGATGATCTGTGTGCACATGAATGTATTTATCAATAAAAATAAAAAATGGTCAACAGAAAACAAAAAAGCCAAACAAGCAAACCAAAAAATCAACCAGAAAAGCCATCAGAATGTACAGACATCAGCTGGTCTACTGAATACTTTCAGTATTTTGCAGTACTTTCAAAGGAGAAGGAAAGCAAGACCTTTGAAAAACCTGAGGCTGGTATTAAGATCTCCTACATGAAACATTTCATCTTCACACTTTGAAGCTTTTGCTGCCCAGTGTCAGATAGTATATGAGAAGGGGAGAGAAAGCAGTCAATAACAACTGCAGCAGCACCCAGGGACTCTCATCACCCCAAGCATGTGCATATTGCTTCTCCTTTTCACCCTCTCATGAATCAGCTCTTAGCAATAGCTATAAGAATATGAGTTAACTCTACTTTTCTCTATCCTGTAGAGTGAGAAGATGATGGGTCTTAACTAGGGGGCTGCCTCCTTCCTTTACCTAGCTAGCACTTTACTCTGCCAGAATTCCCATTAAACCCTCAGGGGACTTTTCAGCAATTAGCACAGTGGGAATGGTAGTAATCAGCCCACAGAGGGTCATGCAACAGCCTATGTACCCACAGGGACACAGTGCAATTGCACTCATTAATAGAAAGCTTTGGAAAGGCTTGAAAGCTTTCCAAATCCCTCATAATGCTGTGATTGTGTGCAGCTCCTGGCTAGGATTCCTTACAAAGCTGCATAACACCTGAGCTGGCCTGTTAAAGCATCGAGGAGTAAACATGAAAGATTTTAACCTCTAATGCACCAGCTGCAAACAGTTATCAAGAGACTCTCATTGCCTGTAAGAGACCTCGTGCAAACCTAGGTTTCCTATGTCTGTTTTCATGTATATCAGTATTAAAGAAGTTAGCTACCAGCACGCATTTTTATCTATAGCCTTCATTTGCAAACATCAGATTCTGAGCAAGACCTCATGACATGTTACCATTTATACTCTTTTATTCCTTAGCAGCACCCAAAGCCAAACCCCCAGGGGAATCCTTAAAAGCATTTTTTTGTTTCTTTATTTTTTTAGCACAGATGTACCTATAGTGAAAATATTTATCTGGAAGTTTTCAGTACCAAAATAACAAGAAAGTAGCAGTCTCTTACCGACCAATTCAACATTTTGAAAAGCAGTAGAAGTACTTTCTAAGTGTTTTGAAAAGGAATATAAAGCATAATTGTTGCAGAGAGAGGAAGAAAATGGTTGTATTTCCCAAAGTCAGCCTTATTGATTAGACCTTCAAGTACATTATAAAGCTAAAAGCTGCATTCAACAGCTGCTGACATTTGCTGACTCTGCAGGTCATTCCAGCACCACAGCTCATATCTTCACCATAGAAGAGCCCATTTTCAAGGTCACTGGAACTATTTCTGTTGAACTTTAATACTGCATCTGCACGTGCTAAATCCTGGATATTACACTATTGACTTATAGAAGAATGACTTTTTCAGCTTGACTACATTGTGTTCATTGAAATTTATATGCTCTGCTTCAGTGCCCTTATTGGAGCTGTTCAGCAAGAAGAAAGTTCTGGATGTGTTTTGGAAGCATCTATTTGTACAATCAAGCATAACTTCCCTCACATGCATTCCAGCTGCTTTTCTGTGCCAGGCAAGAAGTTACCAGAGCAGAGCTCTTTCATGAGTTCTGTCAGTCTCAACTCCTCACTGCCCCTAAGGACACTCAGGGGACCCTGCACAGATTTCTGCATGGTAGTGCTGCACTTAAAGTAGAAACAAGTGTGTCGCTCTTACCTGAAGAATCCACATTGCTGGCTCTACCATGTTCTGTCTTTGCAGAGGGCTGGAGCAGGTCCACAGAGAACTATCATCAATCCCTAAATACCCCAGTGCTTTCTGCATTCACAAGACAAGCCCACAGGAATAAAGAGGTATCTAAACCAATCTTTTTCCATAACAGAAACCAGGCAACTCCCTGCCACTAAATCCTATTTAAAACTAAGTGCCTCTTTGTAGAGAGCCCTGAAGGCAGCTGTAGGCTGTGATTGCCTTGAGTGGCCTCGGATGAGACACCACCCATACACTTTGCCCACTATCCAGGACTCCATTTAAACTCAAACCCAGTAGCCAGGTCTGGTTTAAATGATGTTGTAGTGGTATGTCTTTCTCTTTCCTGGACCACCTCTGCACCATCCAGGGCTCACGATGGCCCCTGTTACGGTTCTGCCCTGCTTGTGGGTACACCCCTGACTAATTGAGGGAGGGAGGGGAAAGATAAGGCTTGTATTTTGATCATTAAAACTTGATCTCTTTTATCAGCTAAAGTGACACTATCAATGTCACTGCACTATGTGCATGCTTAGCAACTGTTCAAATCAATACTTTCTCTTTGATGAGCTACATAAAGTGACTTTTTTAGACCTTTTACTTTAATAATTCTGCTAAGACCTTCATAAGGGGGGCTGGCAGTAGACTTCAGAAATAGAAACATATGTTCTTCCCTGGAGGAGGTGAGGAAAGATTAAAAACCTTGCTAAGAGGAAAACTTTCAACAAAATTACGCACAGGTTTTCCTCTATTATCTGCTCCGTTCCTGTGGGCTGGTACTATTTCCCATGGGCAAGTAGAATCAGGATTTTTCTGTTCAGCTCCACAGTGAATGATGGGGCAGAAATGGGCTGTATGCCAACTTCTAAGTCATTAAATTTGCTCCAGTGATGTGATCTGCACATCACCATACAGCCCTCACCTCTTTCCCTATCCACTAGCTCAAGACTGCATCTGCCCTGCACAGACATTTCACAGGGCTTAAGATGTTTTGTATCACTGGCTGATACACAGTACTGTGTCACATGGCATCAATTTGGCTATTTTGCCTATAGTCAAGTTGGTTACAAAGATTGTTCTGCTTCAGTAAATTCTCAGCACATAAATTTACTATCTCATGTTCCTAGTCTCTTTAGAGATAATATAGTCACATTAAATGCTCATTAATGTTAAAATTAAGGAAAAAACACTCATCCTACATCTCTTTGTTTCTTAAATAGCTCATGCCCTAAACAGTTTGATTTTTGTCAACTAATAATCTTTGTTTGAGTAGTAGGGAGAACTGAACAATGTTCTGATAAAGCTTTTTAAACAGATGGGCTTTCCTTTGGGAGATAAATCACAGAATTGCTTACTTTCTGAAAAGCAGCTTTTTGAGAGGGAGGGCAAGATGGAAGGGGAGCAAGAAGAAAATTGTAACATTGGGAAATAGCTAGTGATCATCTGTGTGCCCAGTTTTCCAAGTGAACTGAGGCTAAATAGCATCACAGGAGTCACAACTTTGTTCCTTTGCAACTTTCAGATGGAGTTTATGAATTCGTAGCTGAACACATGTACTTGTGTGTTTTTGTTACTGAGAGATGCACAGCTTCCATCATAATCTTGGACAGAAATTACAGCAGGTTGATTTGGTTTTGGAAGGGAGATCTATTTGAGGATAACTCCGAATACGTACCCTTACATAACCTGTCTTGTTCATGCACAAGTGACTCCTTGCCCTCTTCTTCAACTGTACTACCCAACACGACACTGACTTTGCCATGACCTCCAACAGGTACATGCTTATGGGTTGTAACATGCCTTAAAATCCTCGATTCAGCAGAGCACAAACATGTTTTTGACTTTATACACAGGAAGTGAAAATTAACCTTACCTTTAGGGTACTTTGGAAAGAGAGGGTGGGAGAGGAGTAGTAAAGAAAAGCTACTTGCACATTTCCTAGTTGCTTTGAACAGCCTCAGATTAACAACTTAAAACATTTTATTATCTAGAAAAACAAAACCCTCAGTTTTTACACAGAACAACATCGGGATATTTTATGAATGCTAACAGACTTGAAATAGTACATTGTCTTCCTAGAATTAATTTCTTGCCTACCAAATGACTGCCTGCATAATGAATTACACACACAATGGGTTTTCTATGGGGTCTAAATCTGTATATATCTGTCTTCCCAAACAGCACTCAAACACACACACACACACACACACACACACACACACACACACACACACCACACACAAACTTTCAACATGCAGTACGAAGCAAGTTAATGTCCCAAAGTTTAAATCTAGAGCAAACCAGCTTGAATCACCTATCACCTAATCAGACAGCAAGCTTGCTGCTACTGAAGGACAAAGGTACTTAAGTTCTGCTGCCATTTGTTCATGAAAGCTTGGGAAGGATGAAGGGAGAAGGAAGAGAAAATAAGGAAAAAAGGTCCCACTGGGCTAAATAGAAGCATCTGCTACAGTAATAGCAGTACATTATTTCACATTAGCAGCAGAAGTTACAAGCAAAGGAAACAGCCACTCAATGGCAAAATTCTTCTGGAGTCACCACATGAGAGTGCTTCCAGAATAACTGGAGATGACCTTCAGCCAAGTGCAGGAAGACTTTGGTGGCCCTGTCACCATGAACAGACACACAGATTCTTTCAGTTGAGCTGCAGTTCTGGCTTGTGTTATGGAAGAAGGGCTCTTGGATAGATCTTTCTACATGTAGAGCATCTGCTTTGAGTCTTCACAGGCATAGTATATTTTATACCAGACCATAGATACAAATAAGCCAGAGAGAGACATTAGAAAGCGAGCTATCTGTTTGGCACAGATTTTCATTGCTGTGAGGCCCTGAGGACTAGCAAAGATTTGACACAATAGGATGCTGACAGCTTTTCTTCTGCAGTATATTGTCCTAGCTCAATAGCACAAGGTCAGACTGAATGCCTTTTTTCTCCCTTGTGGCTTCTCCTAGGGAGCAATTCCTTAGAAAAATATCCCTTTCCTTGGCAGGTTTGTAACACAAACAAAAAAATCCATCATGATTGTGGTTATTGGACTGATTGCTTAGGAATCAAAGAGCAGGAGACTAATAGCATCATAGTCACTCAGACAACAACCACACCAGTGTAAACTTAAATGTACATGAATGATAGCTGACTGGAGTAGCCTGAAACAATAAATGAATGAACCATTTCTATTTTTTTTATTAAAGCTAATGTTCCTCATTATACAATTAGCAATTGGCTCCTACATGTAGGAAGTAAGCCAGAACTACACGAACTTCACACGCCCACCTCTGTAGGCAAAGCCTCAAGTTATTCTGCAGGACAACATCTATACTGAGTGTGATGGAAAAGGAAACAGTTAGTTGGAGATTTTAAACCTGTTGACAAATTACAGCTGTCTTTGTACATTCTCAAGATGAGCACTTTAAGTCTGGCACTTTCATGTATACAATAAAAGGGGATGCTGTACTGACACACCAAAGGTAAGAACATCATTTTACATTAAAATAATCCCCATAGACATAGCAGTCCCCTTTTAGGATACATCTGGAAACAAAAGAGAATGCGAAATTTTACTTTATAATCAATATATTAGATATAGAAGCTTCATACAGAGGCTTCATGTAATGCTCTGGCCTCTTGTGCTCAAGAGGAGGTTCCAACCCACACAGTTGTCTACTTCACATAAGACCTCTCCCAAGTGAGCAACTGTGCCCTCAGCACGGCTGTCAATATGTCTAGGCATCAGGCTTCAGAAAGTCAATTGTGTTAAAATACAGTGAATTTTCTGAGATCTCCAGAACAAACCCTGTTCTATAATCTCACAAGTGTGCATAAAGTACCCTTTTCATTTGTATGTGCTTTACTTATACACAATCAAGCAAAACAGCAATTTGACTATAATTATAAATATCCTGCATTATATTAAAGCATTAGTGCTAGCAAACTGTCAGAGAAAGCTAGGTAGGTATCAGCCCACCATTCCTGTAGGTCCGGCTCACCTTCAGTTGTCTTGCCCCCCAAGAAAAACCTGTACAGCACATCATGACTTAGGCAGTCTCACTGAAAATATCTGTCCTCACTGGAGCTGCAGTGCTTAAGCTGCAGAGCTGAGCTCCTGGAAAGCAACCTCATAGGGCAAGATTCTGGTGTGTGACAGGGCATCCTGCCCCATCAGTATCTGACAGTCCAGTGCAGTACCTGTGTGGGGCTAGCTCCCTTGTCCTCCAACCCTAATTCTGAAACTGCATGGAGGTCTAAGGGCATAATAAATACTTGCCCACTTATGTAGTCCCCATTGGCCTTTTTCAGGCTCAGTATAGCAGACCAAACAAAACCTGTAGGGGAGGTACAATGGCAGCAGCACAGCAGCAACATGCAGCAGCAGTCCTTGAAGGACAAGGAAGCAGGAAAGGCAAGAGCCAAGGTGCAGGAGGGGGGTCTTGGTGCACACCACCACACCACACCACACCATGCTGGGGGCTTGCCCACAATGAACATTTTGAGAACCCATGATGAAGATTATCTGTTTAATCTATCATTCCAGAGGTGCTTTTCATGAGGAAACATGCATTCACTTTTAAATAATGCTGGAGCTACAATAAAATTGATTTATTTGATTTATTTTTTTTAAGGGGATTTCTGCCATGTCTTCTGTCTCCTTAAATTGGGTCCACATAATCTCTCATATCCTACTGTATTTTCCAGGATGCAAAACTACATTTTTTAAAGAAACATGAATGCTAGCCTCTTTACATACATTAAATTTGCCACTTTGACAGAGCTTCTGCTGTTGGTACCCAATGTCAATCAGAAAACTGGGACATCAATACAAAACCATTGTTTTAGCAAGTCCATTTCAGCTTTGCTTCTCTTCTTGCTTTCTTATATTAATGAGAAACATGCCGCAGGTGCTGTATTGGAGATAAATACTCAAATATTATTATTAATTTTCCCACAAAAGCAAGGGTAAAAGTAATTTATGACTATGATGTATGTGTATTAGATAAACAGAACTGTCTATATGAAATCTTCTAATTCACATTTTTGTTTTTAATGTCACCATAATGCTACTGTTTCAAAAGGATTTACAAGCTGTTTACAGAAAGCAAAGTACAAGACCATAACACAATCTAACATTTAGGCTAGTCAGATTTGGAGGAAACTAATCCACGCAATCCAGTTATATTGAACTGGAGCAAAAAACTGAATGCAAACAGCTGAATATAAGTCTATAAGAGAGATTTTAATAGATGTACTTATATTTACTTTATTCAAATTAGTCAACCAGAGTGCTACAATAATAATGCTGTAAGTACCACAACTGGCATTATTGGTTCACTTGCATTAAATATATTTAGAGGTTTACAATGCATTTATATTGATCTCTGGCCTTCACAAAAACCAAAACAAAACCAAAAATGTAGGAAAATAAAGGGCACTATACAGTGAGAGTGCACAGCTCTACATTATCTCTTCCTCGTATGAGAAGAAAAAAAATCTAGGAAGTTGGCCAAAGTACACGTCCATCACAAATACTCTGCTAACATGCTTTCAAATATGTGTTTTCAAAGGAATCAGACAGTTCTAGTTACACAAATGAAAGACAAACCTGAGCAAAATCCCAACAAGTATGGCAGCTCAGCCTGTGTTTCTGAGAGGCAGTGGCACTCACACTCAGGGGGAACAGAACCAGCTCACTGCTGGGCCTTCAGTGGACAGGATTTGTTCTCCTGGTATTTTTTCTGGGCTTCAGGAAATTTAACAGGTTTTGGATTCATCTTCTTGGTTTACACAAGAATATCTATGTCAGTTCCCCACCTCAGGGACTCTCAGCTATGCTATATTTGGAAATAATGTGGGGGCCTCTCCTGTCCAGTTTCTGGTGGGATTATGGCCAAACAATTCTTTGTGGTGAATCTCTGCTTGAATGAATAGACTTTCAGGGAGCCCATTTGGCAAAAATAAAGAGAAGAAGCCTTACAGTAAGGATATTTTTTGCCACCTAGTCTATACCAAGCACAGATAAGATGTCTCAAAGTCTGGCCCATTTCCTACAGCACCATCATTCTCAGGCTGCACTGGTACATGCAGCACGAACAGCAGGGTCAGGGTATTCACAGCTGAAATCACCAAAGGTGAACTGGCAGCCCCTGTAAGAACAAAGTTGCTGGTACAGCACTCACCCACAAAATTAATAGGTTTGAAACTTATTCTCCAGCCCACTACAACCATATCTGACTGAATAAATGGGTTCAGCACGGCCCCAAGGTCTTAAAGGAGTACACACTTGTACTTTTGTCTTGTATTCTCTCTCCAAATAAAGAGTAGATATCAGCATCCCCACGTTAATCTATCCTGAATCAATGATCATCACCTTCAGTTTTCTAGTTCCCCTGTTCTACTTTATCAGGCTGTCAGTCTTACAGAAAGAGTTTATACTTATTTGTAAGCAATCCATGTCCCTGTTAGAATTTCTGGTTCATTCCCACTCTCTTCCCCCCTCCTCCCACTTTTTTATTTTAGATCTGCAGATGTTTTCACAGACAGGGAAAATTTTATTCCATTCTTCCTCTAGATGCCCTTCCACAATTCTGGCTTATCAGATGGTGTGCACACTTACATACAAAAAGAAAGAATGCAAATGTGGATCTTGTTTTTAATACTGATTAAATACATTAGAATAATTCTGTAAGCTTTATGCTCTATCTTGCATAATTTTAAAACAACTTTAAGCAGTACCTGACTACTATTACAAGCTACCAGCCTAATGCACCGAGGTTATCTTCATTTAAAAACCCATGACACTCACTGGGATTGCTAGAGGCAGGAAAGGACAATAGGAATATTAACTCCTCATCGAACAAAACTTCTCATAAATCAAAATCTATTCTTGTTCATATAATAGAAACAAGTTTAATTAAAACTAAGGAAATGGAATAGAGGAAAGAATCTGCAAGTTAATAGGAGACCCCAGCCAAATGAAGGAGAAATCAACCTTAAAAGTTAAATTGAAATTTCTTGAGTTAAGATGGAAATCCACGAATTTTGACCATGTTTTTTACAGCGTTAGCTCCAATAATCACAAATCACAATTTGTGATTGATTTGTCAATAATTCACAAATCAACATTAGCAAAGAAACACAATATCAGAATAAAAACTAAAATTACAAGGCAGTTGAGATTTACTATTACCTTTTGAAACTTCTTCGTCATATTTTTTATTAGGCATTGATCTTTGGGAAGAGATGTTGAGCAACAAGTCTCATCAGCAAATAGCTCAAGATAGGGGTAGTGGCAACAGAAAGGCTCCGCTTATGCCTCAGCAAAGCAAAAAAACTCTCTAGACACCGAGCTCTGACTGCAATTATCTATGACAATTAGTATTACTTTGATTTTGTCAGTCTGTCAGAAAAGAAAAGCTCAGTCTTGCTCCGAAAGCAGCAGGGCAGAAAATCGTCAGCTCCCACATGTCCCTCACTCTTGTTGAAAAAGCAGAGGAGAAGGAAAAAGGAGCAGCTCTCTGGGCAGGAGGAGAGAGAGCAGGGACAACTGCAGGGGTGCAGGAATCAGGAAAAATGATGACATCTAGCTTTGACATACCCGAAGTATGGCCGGTAACATTAAGGCTCTTACAATAAGTAAGATAAGTAGCCGTCTTCTTGTATCAGAGCATGCTGCCTGGGGATAAATGCAAAAACTCATCCTTGCTTGCTTCCTTTCTGTTTCTACTTCATCCAGCTATATAAGATTGGGAATAGTGCAACCTGACTGCCATTAAGCCTGCTTCAAAAACACATATTTCAGACTCAAATAGTATTTGACATCAATAAAGACTTGCTTACACAGAAAGGAGTTATAGATGAATCCAGAATAATTACTTCCAGACCACACAGACCATGGACATTCATTCCATTCATGGAATAAAACTGAGAAGTCCATGCGTGAAGTATCTAGTAGTCCCATCGAGCCTCCAAATCCAGTCCTTCTTTTCCTCTGAATTAGGTCTATAGTGCAGACAAGGCTATATAGTTAAACTGCAGCTCAAAGAAGGCAGGAACGAGTGACAAAATTGCTCCTTAAGGAATTACCATGGACACTTTTTTTTGTATTTAGGCTAGCATTATTCTAACTATGCATAGCTTTCATAAGAAGTATTTAATCTACTAATCCAGTCACCCATCACTTTTTCTGTTCCTTTTCCAGAAGGCTGGGTTCCTATTTGCTCATATATAGCAAGCAACTTTGTACACTCCATTAGATTTTGTGTTTCTGGCTCCTGGTTCAAATTCCACACACTTTATTCAGTCACTTTCAGAGCACTTATATGATGGTTCATTGCATGCTTAGTACAAAGTCTGCTGCAGAAAATCCTCAAATAACTTCAGGTTATAAATTTCCTCAGTAGAGCTGGAATTTGCCCTGGGACCATGTCATTTGTTCCCCAGAAAATACTGCTTCTGAGTACCAGCACTGCAAATTTGAACTCCAAAAGTGACAAAGTCAGAAGAGGTAATTTTGATCTATGACAGGATCCACCACAGGGACTCTGCTGTATACAGTCGTTCCTCAGATGAGACACACAGATCAAAGCAGCAATGACAGTCTTTCTTATTCTGAGACATTAAACCTAGCAAAACAAAGACTGAAGAAGTGCAGTTGCTATCCATAAGAGTAATGGGAGAGAAACCCTGAGAAGAGAAATTCTGTGTTTAAATTCAATTTTGAGGTGGAACATGAACAAGTAGGTATAGGACTAGCCACAAACAAAATCTGGGGTGAAAGTTAGAAGGTTGCTTTTCAGCTGGTATAGCAGCTAACTTCACGGAGAGAGCACAGGGCACATAGGATTCAATCTCTTTGTTCCTGACAGCACTTCTAACGGAGCAGGGATTTCACTCAAGAATTCAAAAGATTTTTTTCTAATCTTCCATTCCTATGATGCATATTAAAAAGTTTTTCATCCTCTGGACAGTTCTAATTCCCCTTTCCATATCTGTCGGTCATCTCAGGCTATAATAATGTATTTTGAAATACAAGATTGTTAAATAGAAAAGTACCACTCTTTTCCACAGTTGGGCAAAGAGAGGCAAGGAGAATACATGATGAGGCCAAGGATAGGCAGGAGAACTGCAGAGGAGTCAGGACTTGGACAGAAGTAGGTCAGGTTTAGCTACAGGACTGAGTAGACCCATTGTCCAGAGTAATGACTGGGTTAAGAGTGGCTCTTTGTACCACAGCACTTTGCTTAAGGAGTGTCAGAAGAGACTGAAATGGCTGATGAAATGGACTAAAAGCCCACTTAGAAATTAATGGTTAAATTTCTAATAATTCATCTAATTACATTTCTAATAATTCATCTAATAATATGGAGCTCAACCCTGTACCATTTCTATAACATCACATAAATGTGTCCTCCACTGCTTACCCCACTGCCACCACCCCACCCCACCCTCAACCTGGGCTGCTTCTTCAACCCCAAAAATCTCAGAATTCCCCTTGGTGTTTTGAGGCAGAAAGATAATATTCATCACTGCATGTGAATACATGTTTTTGTTGTGGGTGGAATATATTCAGTTGCTCATTCTTGGAGAATTACTAA
>JAOEHX010017130.1:7344-20585 GCA_025448015.1 Bolborhynchus lineola
CCCTTTGTGTATCAATGGCCATGCGTGACCCAACCCTGGCCCAGCGGCGGGTGCTGCGCCCCCAACCCCCCCAGATGGGTGCTACCAGCTACTAAATAGTGCCCAGGGTGAGTGGGGGAGACACCCAGAGCCCCCCCCCATGGGTGGTGCTACCCAAGAAGGGTGAGGGTCCCCATCTCCTGCATCCCATGGGGGGTTACTGTTGGAATGAGGGGGTTCCTGATGGAATGGGGGAGCTACTCATGGAATAGCAGCATGGATGTAGCCCCCCCCATTCCTCCCCTCCCCCCCCAATCTATTTGTTGGGGCAGCAAAAGGTGAGGTGTTAATACTGAATTCTGCAAGATGCCTTAGTCATCTTGAAGGAAAGCTGCTTTTTTAATTCCATGTAGTAGAAGCCATAATGCTTTTTTTTTCCTTCTACATATCTGAACAGAAAGGGTATACAGTAAAACAAATAATTAGAAAATAATTAGATTCTCCTTTTTTTTTTTTTGTATTTATAAATAAGTTGAGAATAAAGTTGAAAATAAAGGTATCATAAATGAAGCTTTTCTTATCTGTTCTTCCTTTGTTACTGGTTTAGTTCATTATCCTTTACTGTTATGGTGTCCTGGGTTTCAGCAGTTGCAGTCATTTTTCTCCTTCTTAGTAGCTGGTGCAGTGCTGTGGTTTTGACTTTTGGCCTGGGAACAGCAGTGATAACACTGATGGTTTCAGTTACTGCTGAAATGTTTGGTCTGACCAAGGACTTTCTGAATTTCATGCTCTGTCAGGGAGGAGGGGAAGCCGGGAGGAAGCAGACAGGACACCTGACCCAAACTGACCAAAGAGGTATTCCATACCACAGCAATTCATGCCCAGGATGTAAAAATTAAGGGCAGTTACCTGGAAGGCGAGGTTCACTGCTTGGTCAGGCTGGGGATAGGTGGTGAGAGATTGTATTCTTTTCGCTTGTGTTTATCTAGTCATTATTATTATTGGTGGTAGCAGTAGTGATTTGTGTTATACCTCAGTTACTGGACTGTTCTTATCTCAACCTGTGGGAGTTGCATTTTTTCGATTCTTGTCCCCATCCCCCTGGGAGCAGGGGGAAGGAAAAGGGGAGCGAGAGTGAGTGATCTATGTGGCTGGCTGGGCTTAAACCACGACGCATGGTAAGCACAATATCATGAAAAACAAAATCCTTGAAATGCCTGTTTTAAAACTGTCCCTGTAGTGTAGTATGTATGTCCACATAGACACATTGCTTTACTTTATCTTGACATATTTAATGTAGCTTCTGAAATGTGATATAATTAATGCTGTTTTTTCAAGGACTCACGCTTTCATAGGCGTGATATTGCATTATGCTGCTGTTATTCAATATTTCAAGAATCTTTTCCAGATAGTATAATAAAGGTTTGATGAGATTCCTTGACTTTACTTGTATTTCTTCTTGCAAAATTCCTTTTGAGTAATACCTTACAGTGGAGAATATAACAATATTGTCTAACACTGATGAGATAAAAGGAGGGAGTTACTAAAACCCCATCTTTTGAGAGGTGGCTCTTTCTCATTCATGGAGCACTGCTCCGACATGAAATGTCTGTTGGGCAATTAAGGAGACATGCAAAGGAGAACCAAACTTCTGGGGTTTTAAGCATAAAGAATGAGAAAATACATTAAGTGCTGATGATGCATCTTATTAATGGGTGGTTTAATGTGGGGGTTGTCTTGGAATACTTAAAATACTTGAAATAATTATTAACAAGTAAAGTTCTTATTTTCATTTATTTTAACTCATAATTACAGGATCTTCTGAGTTACTTTTTTCCCTTTTCAAATGCATGTGCATTTGTAGTATGCTAAATCAATCTACCACTTAAAAAAAAAAAGAAAAAAACTGTCATTTGCAGCTGAGAACTTTAAGTGCTATTCCATGAAGTTTTCTCAGCTATGATTTTTGCATATTTCTTTTTGTTCGTTTTGTCTTGCATTATGTTGAATCATTACTGCTTATCCCTGTAATATGCCCATTGTTTGGGGCAAGCACTCTGTTAAATATAAACTTACCAAAAGTCTTAAGTGTTTGACTTTTAAACTGTTATGTTAATCATAAATCAAAGAATCTGGAAACAAATGTGACTATTGTCTATATTTTATATATTCCTATTCTTAAGACTGTTTTCTTAAATAAGCAAATAAATTCTGCTTGCATGGAGGAGATACTCTTCAGAATTTTTCCGGTTTCTGAAACTAACTGTAGTGCTTAATATTCCTAGCCTCCCATGTTATTTGGCATCTCATGTAATTGATTGACCATCCACAAACTGAGGGCAGCTCCATCAAAAACCAAAAGAAAACCTGCAGTTCTTCTAATTTGGCTTAAATTTAATGATTCTGTATGGTCTTCCTTTCTTTTTACTTAATCCCTATATAAAGCTGTGTGTAATGCAGTCTCCTAATGAGAGAACACTTCCCTGATGAGTGGGTGCAGTTACTGCTGTTAATGTTTCACCAGTTTTGATTTTTCTGGAGAGAACTGGAGGAGAAACCTTAATTTTGCAAGTCTGGAGACTACAGTTATTTTCAAGCAATATGGAACTGCGGTTTTCTACATTTTTAAATGCAGCACTAGAGAAGCGTTGATAATGCATAGTACCTCCTCCTTGTTTGCTTTACCACCAATTAGAGTTCAGATGGTTAAAAGAACCCTTCAGGTTGATAAACTATCTACTTTGGTTGTTGGGTTAATAAAAGATGATTCTGAGATATGTATATGCTAATACTGGAACTTGTGCTTTAGCTTTCTGTTTTCCTCTTGCTTATTCTATCCCCTTATAAGTGGCTTCATTTATTTATGGGGTTTTCCTTACTGTTCTTTGGTTTCAGATGCGAATGTCTCTCTGGTTTATGTGGTTTCCCCATGTGCGAGGCAGGCTCCATTCCCCAGATAGTCTCACGTGGAGATGGAACACCTGGCAAGTGCTGTGATGTCTTTGAATGTGTCAATGGTACGTGAAGCTTTCTTTTGCACATGGAGGAGGGTTTTATCTATCTGTAGAAAATGCTGGACCTTTGGTTATTTTTACCATGTTATTAAGATCTAAGAGAAATAATACTCTTGAATTAAGTTCAGTTAGAAAGAGCATGAGGGATGTGGTGCTGAAGTGAGTCCAGAGGAAGCCACAGACATGATCAGAGGGCTGGAGCACCTCTGCTGTGAAGACAGGCTGGAACACCTGGAATTTTTTAGCCTGGAGAAGAAAGGCTTAGGGGTGACCTTATAACAGCCTTCCACCACCTAAGTAGGGCCTACAAGAAGTCTGGAGAGGGACATCTTATAAGGGCATGTAGTGATAGAACAAGGGGGAATGGCTTTAAGCTAAAAGAGGGGAGATTTAGATAAGACGTCAGGAACAAGGTCTTTATTGTGAAGGTGGTGAGGCACTAAAACAGGCTGCCCAGAGAAGCTGTGTCTGCCCCATCCCTGGCAGTGCTTACAGGCCAGGTTGGACGGGGCTTGGAGCAGCCTGGTCTCGTGGAAGGTGTCCCTGCCCATGACAGGGGAGTTGGAACTAGATGATCTTTAAGGGCCCTTCCAACCCAAACCATTGTAACATTCTGACTGGAAGTTCAGATGAAGATACTTAAGTGAGAGATTGTCATTTGTAAGTTGTGTTTCATTAATTTCTAAATTTCTAATATTCTTTCTAATGCACTTTTCCTTGTGACACAGGGAATTGGCAAAATTTCTTCACTGCATTTTTTTTTATATTTATTCAGCAATAATTAATCTTTAGTGGTGCATGCATCATATGTTTGCAACAGCTTTTCTTTTACATTCTTCATTGCATCTGCACATAAACACACATACAATGAGATAGACTGCCCCAGGAGAATGTTTGTGATATTTACGTAGAACA
Organism: Bolborhynchus lineola; assembly: GCA_025448015.1. NCBI lineage: Eukaryota > Metazoa > Chordata > Aves > Psittaciformes > Psittacidae > Bolborhynchus > Bolborhynchus lineola. Next base: position 11,253 of record JAOEHX010017130.1, read on the forward strand.
GCATTTTAAATGCTCAGATGCTGACTCAGAAATAATACTTAGCATATATAATGGGACATTATACATAAAAATTAACATCTTTCATACGAATAAAAGAATTTGCATCAGGAAGAATCAAAGGTTTGTTAGCTTTCAGGTGGATTTTTTCACTATTTGGGATGAGATTGTAGCTACTGTAGAATTAAATGCAATTTACCTAATTCTTGTTTATATGCTGCCTTTTACACTAAAGTGTAGTGATCATCTTCCTTTATTTCATATTCATGTCATTCTATTAAGGTATCATTTCTGAATTTAACTGTGTGGCACACTTCAATGCAATGTTTAGTTCAGGATTTACTTTTATACTTTGAGCAAGAAATGTGAAGCCAGTTTCTGATAGGATATCTTCCTGATAGGATATCTTTGGTGTAAAACAGTCTCAAAGATGCTAACCTTGCTAACATTGCTATTATTTGTGGTACTGTTACCAAAATTGCTGAAGTATATATATCAGGTGTTAGATGAAGCTGTTTAAATTGGCCTTTTTTTTTTTTTCTTGCCTTTAGTCATTTTAATATCCTGTTTCCAAGGAGGAATTATATTCATTTTTTATTCTTAACAGTGAATTTGGACTGTCATAGCACTGGTGCCCTAAATAATTGCTTTATTGCTCATTGTAACAGCCTCCAAAGGTTCAGCCTGGTTTTGGGTCAGGATTTCTTTTTGTCTCTCAGGCTTTCCCACTCCTAATCTGCACCTTAGTAGTTTTCAAAGACATAGTAAATTTGAAGAAAAAAATAGGAGTTTTTGAAGGGAAGGTGATGTGACAGGGAAGCAGAAAGGCCAGATTGAAAGAAAACAAAGGTTTGTAGGAAGAGAGAATCTTTTCTCATATAACGTCTTTAAAACATCCCTACCATTACTTCTGTCAGTTTAAAATGAAGGGGGTAGGGGGAAGTACTCTTTGTGAGACTAGTAGTTGAAAATAATATTCAGTTCTGTTTTTTGAAAGGGTCTTGAACTACTGACAAGTGCAGAAGAGATACAGAAAAGATACTAGATACCAGTGACAGATGGAGAAAATAATCTTACATTGATGGGCTTAGATCAGTTTCTTCACTTCATTAAAAAAAAATTTCCATCTGAGTAACAAGAGCCAAATCTGTAAGATCTAGGACATGCTGTTCTCAGTAGTGATGGTGGTTAGCTGTTGGCACAAATGCTGGGAAGATGCTGAATTCCTTATCTTCATCCTTTCCAATTAGGATTAGATGCTTTTTTTAAAGATTATGTTTTAATCAAATGCAAGTTAATGAATTTATCAATGGTAAGTGGGGAACTTTTGTAATCAGTGTTACTAGCAACTTCCATTAGTTACTTCTGTTTGGAAACCCCTGAAAACAGGCAAGAGGATGGAATAAAAAGGACATCGCACAGTTATGTTAGTATAGTTTTCCTGCTGTGTGGTATCTATTTATGTTAGAATTAATTCTCTTGGGGAGGGGGAGAGGAGCAGTCAGGAATAATACTGATCATCTGAGTTACTTTAATGGTATCCATTATGAATAAGTGTATTTAGACTGCAAAAAAACCTGTTTGCTTTATTGTGGGGTAACTAAATTGTGTATTTACATAATCCTAAGGATGTGCAGAGTGTTAACACAGGCCAGTCTTCTACAGTATTTATTGCAAGTATGTGTTAATCTGATAGATGCAGAGCTGCACATTCAGAAAGAGTATGGAGAGGCTGCTTTGACTATGTAGGAAAGAGGTCTGCTTTTGTTTCAGAACAGCATTGTCCAGTGTTGAGGCAGTAGTTAATGAATAACAGCAGCAAAATACGTGTCTTGTGGAGGCTCTTTAGAATGCTCTGTTTATCAGCATTTTTTGGGACAGATCAGTCATTCTTTCACAAATGTCTTTCCTGGATTTAATATAAAACTGATTTAGAAGTTCTGTGATATATCTGTAGATATTGTGTGGTTATCTTTGTTACCAATGCACACTGTCTCAAACTACCTTTTGCAGAATGGTTTGGGTTGGAAGGGACTTTTAACGATCATGAAGGGACCTTAAAGATCATTTTTGTTAGTCTGTTTTAGGATAGCGTGTTAATCTGAAGCAAAAGGAACTTCTACACTAGTTATTCTTTGCAGGTCATGGAGCTGTTGTTCCTGTTTGATGACAAATACAGCCGTAAATCAGTACACTCCTGTATTTATAAAATACCCACTTCCAAAATTGAAATTTTTATGCTTCAGAGTTATACTGAGTGTGCCATTATGCCTTCTATCATGTCTAATCCGCTGTTTCTCATAGTTTATATATATAAACCTTATCATTTTATAGACATTATTTACCATGAAAAAAACATTTATTCCTCCTTGGAAATGGTCCTGATATTTTGATTTAATTGAGCCTTGTTGTTAAGTACCAACTGTCTGTGGCTGTTCAAACTTTTATGGGTTGATCTTTTTACTGGATTTTTTTTTTTAATATAGGAAATAATTTAGTGCTGAGAACAACCTTCTAATTGGTGACAAAAAAAAAAAAAAAATTACAGACAGCTGGGATTCCTAATGTTTCTGTGTGATGTTCTTATAATTGTGAATATATGCAGAGGTCAGAGTATTTTAAGTAAAACTGTTATGCTAACTGAAGACATAAATTTATGCTTTTTAAAACACCGCTGCAGTCAAAAGAATTCATCAATGCAATTCTCATACCGGTGTTACTGTCGTTACAATGCAGTTCTTGTCCAAAGGTCAGTCAATTAAAAAGGTTGAATTTAAGGCATGTATTATATGCTTGTTTCCTTCATTTTCAAGGAAAGCATCTTTGGAAATAAAATAAGTCTGTATTTAGATTGTGATAGTAATCAAGTCATAGTTCCCTTTTGATTCATGAAGTTCTTCTGTCATGATTCATGCAGTACGCGTATTTGCGGCATCTCAGAACATACCCTGCCTTATCTTTGGATGTCAAAATGGTAGCTCAGACAACAATGATTACCACAACTTTGTTGTTTCTTGCTCCTATTTCCTTGTCAGAGAAAGGTCTTTACTGTTTAACTTGTAAATTTAACATTGCAGTTCTCTGGAACTGTTGGTAGACACTGATATACAATATGGTAGTGATATGACTGTGACAGTCATCCTTGCTGAGACAGTGCTGGCTGGCTGTTTCTCCTAATCTTACTGTCCTTGATGACCCGCAGGGCAAGCCCGAGGTTGTGCATGTAACAGAATTGTAGCCTGAAGGAGAGAGAATTGTGAATTGCTAAATTTAAATCTCTGGCTGCCATCCAATAGTCTAACTAGAGGTGTAGCTTATATAGCTATATAGACCTCACTACTCGTTGCATATGGGAATCAGCAGTTACTATAATGGTTGTTCAGTAGTGAAGTTTTCAAGAGCTACATCCATAGTCAAATGTGCTCATTTCTGAGAAGCGTGAAGTAAATAGAGAAAATATGGCAGCATGGGAAATCTATAGCAAATAATTTCATCTTAATATATGAAACTGAAAATTAGGTTTTGCCTGGTTTGTGATTCCAGTGCATTGTAGCAGAGCATATATTTTAGTGGAATTGAGAGTGTTTATTGCTTGGTTTAAAGGAAGGTTATTCCAGCTGCCATGAAGTTTTCCTACTTGCGCTTATCTGAAATGTGCTTTCCATTTAGATTGCATATTATATTAATCTGGGGAAAATTGAGCAAGAGATTCCCAGGAGGCAGTCTTTCCCAAAATCATGCATTTTACAGAAGTTAATTCAAGATTTCTTCTGATCCACCCAAAATACATTGTTCACCAAGGTTTTTGTCTACTAATCCTGGTGCTGCCTTTTCTCGTGGAAAAGCTTGTAAGAAAAAAAAATTGATTCAGCATTAAATTTAAAGCATAAAGAAGTGAATCTGAAGAGGCTGCAAGCTGTATGTACAGCAAGAGAGAAGGGTTTGGAAACCAGAGTATCCAAGCTTGCCTGTTTCCTAATGAGATATTGATGCATGGGTTTCTTGACCGTAAGTTGCACTAAAGCACATACTGACTGTGAGCTCTGCCTTAGAAATTTGAAAGTGCAATTACCAAGCATCCTGCAGCTGCTTCCTTCTGTCAGTCAGAGCTTCCACTTCTCAGTAAGTTTGCTTGAATACAATTGCTACTTTCAAAGAGTAAATTGCATTTGTGAGAGTGGTCCTTGTTAATATGCCCATGTGATCCAGGGTCGAGGGGACAAGCCTTCTTACCATGGCCTTGTGTAAGCTGTGATTTGAGAGTCCAGTCTTGCCAGGAGTGGCTCTGCAGCCCCACTTCACACCCCTTTCCCCTGGAGGGTGTGGTATGGACTTTTGTTGCCCTGACCATTAAAAATGGGACTACCTAATATGTACATAAAAATAACTGATATTGGCCTAGAGAAGAAAGGCTAACAACCTTCCCTGGGTCTTAAGGTGGTGACCCTTTCTATGCTGCTCTTTTAGGCTGTACTGATGATCACATGGCAGTAGAGAAATTTCCTAAATCATCAAGCTCATTCACTTGACATGACACATAACCTGGGTTTTACAACTGCTTCTGTAATTTTTTTTTTTCCTCATTCAAGGAGATACCACTGACATAAATGAGGCATTTGGGTTTTTTTCTGTGCCCTCCTGACTTTCTTCATGCCTCCATCTCTATACAGTGGTACTGCATTGGAGGAGAGAGTAAAATCCCTCCTTAATCACACTTCTCCTGTTGATTCACTTACTCCTCACAGGAGCTGCAGTTCCATTATTAAGCTGATGGTGTGGAAAAGGACAAAGTGATTCCACTATTTCTAAAGAGAAATTAGAATTACCTGTTTCTAAAGGGAGCATCAGTAAGTACTGAAAGGATTTGAATGGAGACTGTCGGGTCAGCAAGGAAAACCTTCACTAAAGAAGGAAGAATGCAGTCCAAGTGAAACACCTCACAGATATCAGCTAATTACCATAGAGCTCCTGTTATTTATTGCACTAATCCTTACAGAATTTATATTGCAATTTCAATAAACTCATTTTCTGTGTGCTCTTAAGAAATAAGCTTGTCCATGGTAACAGAGGATGTCCCTAAGTAATGTAGAGTCCTGATCCTAATTAAACATTGGTGTGCATTTCTCTTGGGGAATCCAATGCCACAGAATTTTATGGACTTTAAATAGTCACCTGTTTAAAAATAACAAGGTTTTAAAATAACAAGATTCAAAAAGCAGTTTGCAAGGAGGAAAAGATAACAAACTATTTTGTAAATAATAAATGGAAGTTTAATATTGAAGGAAGATAATCTGATGCCACAAAGGTGAAGTGATTTAGTGGTTGTGGCATGGGATTTTGGTTTTTGAGTTAGCTTACTTTCTCTTCAGTCAGAACATTTAACATTATTTGAAAATCATGGCTAATCACCATCCACAGCAGTATGAGAATTTGGTTTAGTAGTGTGGAAAAGGAGGTCAGTCTGCCAAACCACAGCAAATGTTGTAGATTCTCTGTACCCAGATTAGACTCACTGTTGTCAAATTGGGCAAATTATCTGAAACAATGCAAGTCATTACCAGTTACATTTAAAACAGGAGATCAGTCAAAAAGTCTTTTTAAGAGCAATCAGTCTGTAGTTGCATGTAAATAAAATATTAATAAATAAAATGTAAGTAAATTTAAGAGGAGGGGTAGAAATTGTTGGGACCACAGCTGGATGTGAAACCAAATTCAAAGCCTCCACAGTGATTCACTATGCCTGGGAGGGTTAGTTAGTGGGTAGTAGAGACTGAGTTTTACATAACACAAGGACAAAGTCTAGCTCACTTCTTTAATTCATCAGTTAATTAAAGATACAAGATGCTAGATAGAAACTGTGGAACTGGTGGTATGTCATATGCAAAGAATATTAGATGCCAGATGATCTAGTTCTGTCTGGTTTTAAAAGTTAAAGAAAAAAAATACATCTAGTTTTTGAAGTAATAATGTTTTTGAAGTAATAATGTTTTTGCCAAAGTGAATTTTCTAAGCCCATGTCTTCAGTAATGTTCTGATTTTCAGATATTTGTAGATGTTTAAACTTGAACAAAGTTTCTAACTCTTTGGAGAGGACAAGGTTAGAATTAAACATTTTTCTCAAAGAAAGCAACAAATGCCAAACCGCAGCCTGTGTTGCAGGTTTGGGGATTCTTTTTCTTGAAACTTTTAACTTTTCATATACACTGTAGGCTTATCACAGATGTACTGGCAGTGAATGATGGGCTGTGCTAGTACCTTTTAGCGGTGCTGAGATTGTTTCAAATGCCTGTGTCCTGGTAACAAGCCTAGGGCTAAACTGATGACAACATGCATTTTCTCCTTTGATAGACTGTCAGACTACTGGGATTTAGACACATTCCTCTGTTATGAAGAACATGGCTTGCTTCCAATAATTGCTTGGCAGTTTTATCAAGAAAATCTGTCACTGCTTGGGGGTTTTAGAGCACAGCCATGGCCCTTGGTGGCCTTGGCTCCTCATTTTTTTATTGCAGGGCTAAAACCTACTACACGATAAAAAGTAGCACTGTTTTATTTCCAGAAGGAAGGGCATAAGACATATAGACAAAAGGGGGATAGCCTAAGGAAAGCCACAGAAACAGTCAAACACTGAAAAGCATGACCTGATGAAAAATTGAAATTTCATCTATAAGAGAGGATGGATGCAGGAACACCCAGGATGAGTCCCCTTAGCAGTAATTTTGCACACTGAAGGAAGGGAAAAATAGTAGGACTTAAAGATGGGAAAAGTAATGAAACTTGGGAAACTTTATTCTGTTTGTTAGCTGTTTCTGCCTACCCTGATTTACCCTTGCTATGCTTTGAGCTTAGTTACAGCAGTTAAAACTGTGGAATTGTTCAATAGATGGGTTGCAGTTTCTCCATTCCAGTGGTTTTAAAGAGAAGATTAAGTCGGGGATATATGAGGTAGAGCTGATTCTTTTGAGGGGTCTTGCCATGATGCAGCCTCCAGTCAATACAGTGACTTGGAAATAAGTCTTTTGCCTCTATGGCGAACACCTTGCAGTATTGTCTACTGTAAGACAGACGTGAATCAACCTACACAAGAACTGTCTTCTGAAGCTGCCGAAGGATTACTGTATTGGGATCTACTATTGAGGTGGACAGACAATATTTAAGATTGCTGTCTATAGTTGACTCTACGTAGGTAGTGGCAGATAAATATAAAAGTGGTTTCTAATGTAATGATACAGACTTCCTCTGCTGTAAACCTTACTATAAAAGGTTATTTGCTGAATTTGCTTTTCCTCATCAATCCCAAATATCTTTTAATATCTTACAAACCTCACATACCACAAAAAAAAATAAGCTGTGCAAATATGTATATATAATTGTATAAATACATGCATAAATAATTGCAGTGATTTACAAATAACATTACAAGTTTGTTTTAATTCTGACCTCTCTGTGATGACCTTTTTAGAAGAGGCAGGACCAAAGGACTTACCAGAATAGTCCTGAAGTTGTGTTAATAGGAAATATGCTGCACTGAGCAGTACAACCTGAGGAGCAAGAACCCCAATTATTTTTTTTTTTCCTCCCTAGCTTGTTTTCATGTATTCGCAAGGAAACAAAAGCACATGGTCTGTTGTCTCTTAATATTGTTACAGGCTAATTCTGATGAAACTTAACGGGTTTTTTTAAGTCCTTATCAGCACAACTTCTGAAAAACAGAAAGCTTTTCTGTATTTTGTTTATGTGGACACAGGATTCAAGTTTATCAGTTTCCTTCCCTTTCATTTAATCGAAAGTTCACAGCACTTGCTCCAGTTCCTTCCAAGAGTCTGGTACAAATACTTTGGTATGCTGGAATCATGAGCCTTTTAATCCTTTAAAACAAGGGAAAACTGTAAACAACAGAATCTCCCTTCCGCTTCAGGAGGGCTGGAATTTCTGATACTACAAAAGAAAATGTCCAACCTTTCCTAAAGACAGCTGATGCCTGAAGCATCCAATGCACTGCCTCGCAAGGGATGGAGTGCAAACTTGCACCTATTTCTAAGCTGTTCCGTGACTCTAATCAAAGGAAACCACAAGTATTGGGAAACTGCAGAAAGCTCAGTAACAGAAGTTTTATATTAGGCTAGTTCAGCCAACAGAACTGTATTTAATTAGATCTAAAAGTAAGGTGAAATACCTTTGAAAGCTGGTTTGATAAACCAGATTGTGTCTGTCTTCTGTTCAGATGGGAGGTAAAGATCTTGAAGTAATCAGTTTGCGTCTGTAGTATAGGGCTCTATGGCTCACTGCAATGCTGACTTTCAGAATAAAAAGGCTGGGCTGTGAGATCTGTAAAGCTAAATTTGTGCCAACACTATTTCTCATTTAACTCTGTAGCAAGAACTTTAATGCTAAATCAAGTCCATCTTAGTCATGTTTATATGGGGGAAGAGATGTTATATTATCTGTCCTTCCACAGCCAGTATAAACTCTGTATTGTTCTGGGTACTGTCTGCTCTGGCCTGGCTCCTTTCACAGATGGGCAGTTGTACGTCTGTGCTTGGTCTAGATCAGTTGTATTACTGGGTTATCTGATAGGTGGGAGAGACTGAACTCATGTTCACAAACCCATGGTCTGTCTCATGCCTACTGTTTTGTAGCGGTAGTCCATCAGAAAAAGGATTTGAGGGTTTGGATATGTTTAAGCACTTTGTGCTATGAAGTTCAGTCAAATTACTTTGTCACACAGTGAAGCTTTGGCACTTGAGGAAGTCTACCTGTATTCTCTTTATTGGCGGAATAATGAATTCATGGCTGCTGGCCCTTAGAAAAAGATGCATTGATTTAATGTTGGCTTTATGTTCTTTCACCCTATTCTGGCCATAAGTAAAAAAGAGAACTGGAAGAATCTTCCAGCATATTATGGGTGGAAGAAATGCATCGTTACAATTTTACTGCACGGTGCTTACCCTTTCATTAGGCTTCTCCTGTTTGAGTATTAAAAGCTACAGTTCTTCAGTTAGTGCTTGTTTTGGCTTGACTGAGTCTAAGGACTGCAGTCCTACATGTGGTTCTAACAAAAGTAATCCTTGTCTCTGGATTTATAGGCTTAGGTCAATAGTTAGTGTGAGTGTATACACTACCATAAATCTGGATGGTAAAAATACACGTATAGTGAAATTCTGTGGTGATTTTCACTCTAGGGAGAAAACACACTGTTTGCTTTACAGATTTACAGTTGCTTCTTTGGTCTTATTTGGACACTTGAAAAATTAATGATAATTCATGGAAGATGACGTTTCTACTTCAAACTAGGCAGGAATTCAGATCTACTGTTTTGAGGATGGGGTGGGAGAG
>JAOEHX010017131.1:1322-11630 GCA_025448015.1 Bolborhynchus lineola
GACACAGGGGCTTGGAGCACTCTGCTCCAGTGGAAGGTGTCCCTGCCCGTGGCAGGGGTTGGAGCTGGAGGAGCTTTAAGGTCCCTTCAACCCGAACTGAGCTGGGATTCTGTGTCAGTGCACCATGCTATGAATCAGTTTTTCCTTGCTGCGTTCCTTTGTAACCCCAGGAGCACTGTATGTATCATCAGTGGAGCTCATGCAGTGAGGAGAAAACAGAATTCACTGATTTTAAGTCCTGATCCTACGAAGTTTTAGCCTAAAACCAGCCAGTGTTCTGTCTGAAACAGGAGATCTAATACCCTGTGTGCGTTGTTATGTACCCTCCAGAGCCCATGAGGGAGGAGTTAAGAATGTGAAAGGGGAAAAGGAATTTTTAGGACAAATAGCAGAAGAAAGGAAAAGCCCCTTTGCAGGGAGTGGCAGCTGTGTTTCAGGTAGCAGAAAGAGTGATTTACATTAAGCAATCCTTCAGGCCGTGAGGTTGATTGTAACGTGAAATCTGTTTGGCCTTTGGGAGACGCTGTCCTATGTCTGTGCTCTCTGCTCTCCTGTTTCACCATAGCCCTAACAGTAGCTTATTTGGACAGTGAGTATCTTGCATTCCTTTCTACTACAAAGGTCTGGCAACAGCAAGGAACCAGAACAGACTGAAGGTGAAAATCAGGAGATGAATATGATATGAAATGGATATGTTATAGCAATGGTCCTCTGTGTTTTTAAGGCCTCACTTTTATACCTTTTTATAAAGGTATAAAAAGTTCTCATTGACTTACAAGGTCTTGTTTTTTTTTTTCCTCCTAGGGAGTCCCATGCAAGAATTCCCAGTATGAATCCAATCAGCAGGGTCAGCACAACCATTTACAAAGCCAAGAGTGTCTGCCGAGTACATTGCACCACCAACCCAACTGTTCCAAGGAGCATTCTGATGTCCACATCAGGAGACGTTGAGAAGCTGATGGCTCAGTAATTGCTGGGTAGTTTTAAAGATGGAACTTGACTAAACTCTACTCCTTCTCCTTTTTGTAAAGGGGTAGGGTAATCAGGAATGCAAAAGTGGGAGGGAATAAAGGAATAGAAAATGGTGGGAGGTAAAGTACTAGGAACCAAATTTTATGTCCTTTTTTTTGTTACTTCAGTTTTTTGGTGGGTCAGTCAGTGATAGGTGATAAATTTCTAAGCTTTTCTATCAAAGTACCTTTAACAAAGACCCATAGAAACCATTTTCTCTCTGACACAAGCGAGAGGAGATGCTGTTTCACTCCTTGGCTACTCTGCTGTAGGCTACCTGTTTGTAACTGACTTTAGGGAGTTCATTTAATGTTGTGGATTGTCATTCCATGTGTCAGTTCAGGTCATTGAACTTCCTTTTCCTTGCAAGACCATATTGGTCTTGGAAGTGTAGTCTTGGAGATGACCTGGCAGTGTCTCTTCCACCCGTGGTTCTGTTTAGTAGGGGAAGATGCACTTGAGGAATTGGTCTTTACATCAATGGCAGTTGTTTCTGTAGTTGGCTCCAGCATCACACTCAATACACTCCTGTGCCCGTTTTTGATACGGAGTTGTGTGTACATCCAGGCATAACTGCATAGAGTTTTGGAGGTGAATATACCCACTCTGAGGTGTATTTTGCTTTGGTTTAAGTCCAGACAGAAGGAACTTCTCAACTTGGAATGGGAGGATGACTCATTTCTGTCTGACAATGAGGAAAACTTCCTCCTTTCTTTTCTGGTGCCAAGAACCCCGACCTCCGTTCCTGTGTGTGCGGTTGGAAGGGGATCCATTTCAATAGGTGTGTCTACACATCTGCTTTTGTGTGCAGTAATGTTCTGACCTCTTTTAAAACAAGAAAGGAAAAAGGTTGATTTTTCTATAATTGACATCTGAAGACGAATTTAAAGCTTTTTATTAAGTATTAAATCTTTCTTATTTGCATGTGCAGTGAAGTGACCAGCATTTTGTGTCCAAAAATGAAATGATGTGAAACCTGCCTTAATGTGTTTATAAGTATTTGGCTTCACCATGGGTACCTTGATTGATTCCTCAGTCTCTGTTAGTACATCTGTGAGCATATTGGGGTAACTTGTGGCTAAAAATAGGTTTATCTGGGGAGGGTGGATAGGGAGAAGGGACAAAGATGAGAGTTTATAGCTCGGAGAATGCGTTGACTAGTGACAAAAGTTATTTCAGTCTTGGGGTATCCATTGCATGATTCATGCATGGACATTTCAGCTGACAATATGGTATAAAGTGGTGGGTTACATGTTGTGCCACTAAACAATTGTACAAGTTGTTGGTATCCCCAAACTTGGGGAAGAAAGTAGCTCCCAGAGCCTTTATTGTGTGAGAATGATTAGCAGTGATAGCAAGGGACCAGGGGAATTGCCTGGAAAGTAATAACCTCTGGGAGTAGCTCAGCTTAGTGATTGGAATAGGTTTAACCTCCTTGAAAAATATCCCATGCCAAAGTGATTGCTGTTGTACCAACTCTTTTCATAAAGGTTTGAAAACACAAACTTCTTTGATACTGCTCATTTGGAGTACTGCAAGAAGACTGAATTGTACTTCATTCCTGCTCTACCAGGTATTACTGCTTAAGGGAACTTCACCTGGTACTGCAGGCAGTGAAAACTGTTTTCCTTTTTGAACAGTCTGTTACGGTTCTTATCTTGTAAATCTCTCTCCTCTTGTAATTCGTTGTGTTGAATTAAATGTTTCTCACAAAGCCGAGCTGCTTCTAGTCTGCATCAGCCCCTCCCTGCAGGGTTTGGGCTCTGCCCCTTTCAATCATTTCAGCAGTGATGCTCGTGCATTTTTCTTGTGAGCTCTGGTCTCAGATTTGGATCTTGATGTTTAGGGACCTGGCAGAGGAGAATACGAAGTGAAACCTGGGAAGCCAGTTGGTTCTTGCTGCAGAATCCTCCTGCATCCTCGCCCATTAAAAGGCTGCCAGGATGTCCCATCGAGTGGGCAGGGAGCTCGTATGGTCCTTTGAGTCTCATCTCTTGGCAGTTTAGAGCCCAGCCAAGAGGCACTGCAACTGTGGCAGTCTTGCTCTGACACTATCTCCTTTTTTAAACTTGTTTAGTATCAGTAATGTCTTTATGTACTTTTATTTGAATCTGAATGTATTGTAAACAAACACTGCACCCAAACTTAGGTGGTTGAGATGTTGACACCGGTATTCTGCTGCATTGAACATTGAGTTCCAGTTGGTGCCAGCGTGTGTGCCAGCTCTTGTTTGCCCCACTCTCCTTCCCCTGTCCAGCTCTTTCTTTCCTTCAGTCCTTTAACAAGTGTATTAGTGTTTTCATTCATATGGAGGAGTTGATTGTTCAAAGTACCAAAAAGGGCCCCAGGACTCCAGTCACATCCAAAGAGACTTAAATAACTTTACCTGCTTATTGAGACAGGTAAGTCAATAAAGTACTCCTTTTAAATGGGCCTGATGTCTTTCTACTGATGTCTTTCTATTGTTGCTGCTGTAACAACTGGATTAGTTTGTCTTATCACAGTCTACTGCCATGGACGTGACTAATGGGCACATAGTGGTCTGCCATCGTTGAATATGTCCCCAGGATGGAGAAAGCAGTTGTCACTTGAAGTGTGTCTTGTTAAGGAGATGATTAGTAAAGACCATACTTAAGTAATTGAAAGGAGTTACAGCAAAACTTACCTTTTATTCATATAGGTATTAACAGTGGTGGTGTGCATCATTCTGAGGTCAAGTTCATCTGCCTGCATAAGTACTAGTGAGGGAATGCTTTTGAAGCTGCTTATTCTTTCCATCAGTAGTAATGGCACCTCCCTGTTGCCCTCAAATACCATAAATGGCTGTAATATGAAGCTGCAACATGAAATAGCCTTAGGTTTGTCCTGCACAGTTTGCACTACTAAGCCATTTTCTTTATTTTCTACTAAACCTACTAAACTCTGGGGATGGTTCTCTTGGTGCAGATTAATCCTCTTTGGATATAGTATATAAGGAAACTTTGTGAAAAAGAGACTCCTTGTTACTGAGATCTGACTTTATCTTGTGCAGCATGTTGGAGCTAATCCATTAAGATGGCTCAATTAGTTTGGAGAACTAAAAAGGTTAAGAAAATGCAACTGCCTCCCTGTTTGTGTCACCGGTGGTTATTTGTACTGAATTCTAGTAGGAATCAATAAAAGCAATTAATTTGTATGGCTGTTAGTGCATAGGATTTGGGCTGCAGAGCTTGTGTAGGCGCTTCTGCCTGGGAGAAGTTAGCTCCATGCACGTCTGAGACAGCTTGCTGAACTGGCTGCTGAGCAAGAAAAGGGAGGAGTTCTCTTGCTTGTAAACTGAGCACATCAGGAAGGGAAGAGAGCCTCGAGTGGCACTGCTGGATGCTGGGAGCATCGGATGTAAAACCCCAGGTATGGAGGCTTTGGTGTCATGGCTGCGAGTTGTTCCACTGGTTTCTAGTGATAATACTAAGACAGAAGTAGTTCTGAAGTTAGAATTCCTGGGTAAGTGTGCACTCGTGTCCTGCTTCCATGTGAAGGGGGGCTAGCTGAGAGGGACTTCCAAATCAGGAATGTGTTTCCATCGTAGGATCACAGAATGTTTTGAGTAGGAAGGAACCTTTAAAGCTCATCCAGTTCCAGTCCCATGAAAGGCACCCAGTTGTACAGCTCAAGGCTGCATCCACATAGTTTAAGCCTTTAAATCCACTGATGCCACTGCACCTTCTACAGAGCTGACAGGGTCATTCTGTTGCTGTAGTATGTGCTATGTAGCTGTACAGTAGTAGACTCCTTGGTTCACCTTAAGCTTTCTTTTCAGGCTTATTTCTGTTGTTGGATATTAGTTCTAGTCATCTATCCTTGAATTTCCTTACCTAATACTTACTCATCCCTGTCCAGCTTTGTCTTGGCCGCTGTTTATCAACTTCTAATTGTTCTTTTAAGATCATTACAATCTCTCGTGAGACCCCACTCGCAGCGCTGGGTGCAGTTCTGGTGTCCTCAGCATAAGAAAAGCATGGAACCGTTGGAGCAAGTCCAGAGGAGGACACAGGGATGCTCAGGGGCTGCAGCACCTCCTGTGTGGAGCCAGGATGAGAACATTGGGGCTGTTGAGCCTGGAGAAGAGAAGGCTGCGTGGAGACCTCAGAGCAGCTTCCAGTGTCTGAAGGGGACTACAGGGATGCTGGGGAGGGACTCTTCATCAGGGACTGCAGCGATAGGACATGGGGTGATGGGTTCAAACTGACACAGGGCACGGTCAGGTTGGATGTAAGGAAGAAGCTCTTTACTGTGAGGGTGCTGAGGCGCTGGCACAGGGAGCCCAGAGAAGCTGTGGCTGCCCCATCCCTGGCAGTGCTCAACCCAGGTTGGACAGAGCCTTGGAGGACATGATCTAGTGTGAAGTTTCCCTGCCCGTGGCATGGGGTTGGAGCTGTTGGATCCTAAGGTCCTTTCCAGCCCTCACTATGCCATGATTCTGTGAAATACTTTCTTGCCTGCCTGCTTTCCTCTTTGTCACTGACTGTCAGCTCTGTGGCAGCTGTAGCACTTCTGTATGTGGGAATGTATTTTAGCAACTTGCCCCTTTGGTCGCTCTGTCTGCTGAAGGAGAGCAGTGTTCCCGGCCCCACGGCTCCTTCAGGCCCCCCAGCAGCACTTAGGAGTCTGCAGCAGCCATTGCAAAGGGGAAGAGGCCCTGGGAGTTCAAAGTCTTGCACTTAAAGGGATTGTGGCTGCGTTGTCTACACCTTGATTTGTTGCTATGTTCTGTTTGGATCTGTTCTGGGATCTGATAACCCACCTCTGATAACCTACACACTCAGCTTTGCAGTTGTCCCTCTGGCAGTTAAAGCCATTCCCCTGTGCTGTCCCTCCATCCCCTGTCCAAAGCCCCTCTCCAGGTTTCCCGCAGCCCCTTCAGGCACTGGAGCTGCTCTGAGGTCTCCCCTTCAGGAGCCTTCTCCTCTCCAGGCTGCCCCAGCCCCGCTCCCGTAGCCTGGCTCCAGAGCAGAGCTGCTCCAGCATCTCCATGGCCTCCTCTGGCCTCTCAACAGCAGCTCCCCGAACAGAAGGTGGGATACCACACTCAAAAGGGGCAGCAGGTGGGAGAATGTTTGTTTAATGAAGAAAAAGTAAGCTTTTCAGGATTAATTCTCCAGTCAGACAATCCTCTTTATTTGGGATTACGTCCATAAGAGCCAACCAAGAGCCAAGATGCCCATGCAGATACTTGGAGAATACCACTTACCTCCTATCAAATAAAGTGCACTTTCTTAGCTGTTGTCACTCTGAACAGGAATTGCTGCAGACACCGGAGCTGCTTCGTGAAAGGCTTTTCCTTTGTGGTCGGTCGTGGTTCCCAGAGTTGCATATTTTAGCTGCCTGCTTTAAATACGTGTGCAGATAGCCCCGGGGAGCCGGTGTGCTAATCCTGCAGCACTGAAAATGCTGCCCTGCATGGAACGGAATGAGCTAAAAACTTGGGTTTGTTCTCAGATTAGCAGGGATCAACTTTGTTCCCTTGGACTAATGAGGGAAAGCCATTGCCCTTCAGCTTGATCCCATGACCGGTTGGAGTGTGTGAAAAACCAGCGCAGAACAGCATTTGGGAGGTGATGTTACAGATGGAGCAGTTACAAGAGTGAGGAAGGAAAACGACTCCGTTTTGAGCTTCAGAATGACCCAGCAGATTGCACCTGAAATTGTCAGGGTTATTGAGTATTGATGAGCACTGATAACACTCCCTGCTGGTAATAAATAATACCACCGAGATAATACTCCTGTTGCTAATTACTATGGCCATTGCCAAGAAGGGTAAAATTATGTTTATTTAATTCATTAAATAAATCTCTTTAATGTTGAGGGGATTTTTCTTACCTTGCAGAGTCACAGATGGAAATAGTTCCCTTTGTTGGAGACATTCCGGGACCTTGCAGGATGGGAAGAGCAGGGCAGTGAACAACCTCTGCACTGCTTTGTCTCCAGTGGCAGGGCTCTGGAACTTCTTCGCTGTAGGAATCTGGGTTTATTTGCACGTGCAAATTGCAGGTGTTCTGCTAAATAGACCCCCAGGATTGAGCTTTTGGGAGGAGATGAATACTAAAAGGTTATTACTTGGTTTTGTTTGTAATTGGAGGCTAATCCAGGAGAGAGAACTGGACTGCCAAGCCCATTTACTGGGGGTTAGTGATCCGAAGGGCTGTCGAGCTTGGTGTACCATCTCTTACATCTCATGCTTTTGTCTGATCTGAAATCAATTCTTGGGTTTCCATCCAGTCACTGCTCTCACAACTTCTCAGAAGGCATTACCTGAAAGCTTGAGCCTTCATTAATCTAATGCGTGGAAACCAGACGTTTGCTAATGGCTTCCCCTAAAATGCCTTTGTTATGTGCTGCTGAAGTAGGCAAATCTGTTTAGATAATGTGTTGGTGACACCGAGAGGTAACCGAAGGAAGGCTGCTGGGGTGGTGGATGCCTGGAGGAGAGCAGTTGTCCGTGCTCTGAGCTCTGTAGCAGTGGGTCAGTTGTAGGCTGTGCCTCATGCAGCTTCTGCATGTCACGCTGACATTGAGCCTCGTCACCTTGGGCTCTCTCCATGTGTTGTTCCCTCAGTCAGCTACTTTGTGAGATGATTGATCTCAACCGTGGGTCATTTTTCAAGTTCCGGATCCTGTCAATCTGCCTGGCTCCACCTACATGCAGTGATTCAGCTCCTGATGTGCTGAAATACTCCCTTGAACCTTCCCACACACAGTAAGGACCTATTCTCTGTTCCCCCAAACTGCACTGCGCTCAGAGCCTGGATCGTTCGCATGATGTTTGCATGTGCTTGAAGAACAGTGCAGGAAGCAGAGTCTGATCTCCTATAGAGTCAGAGGAGCAACTGCAGGAGTTCTTTGGAAGTATTCCCTCGCCCCTAAACCTTAGATCCCGTTTATAGCGTTTGGCTCATGTGCTGTGAAGTAGGCAAATGGATGAAGGATGGGAGTTTTGGTTTGGGATGCGCAGGTCCCCTCTGTGTGTTCCGTAATCCCCTCTTTAAGGGTTGGTCTACAGAAGGGTGATCTTCATAGCAGAAGGAACTCCGGCTAGGCTGTTGTAGCTTCTGCCTTTGCACACATGGCTGGAGTAAGAGTGGCTGCTGTCAGTGGTACTCAGGGGAGCTGGGCTGTTGTAGCTGTGGTGATACTAATGACTGCTGTGGGCATATTGCTCTGTTTCCCCTTACAGAGAAAGGCTTCATGGGTTGTGAGACCTCTGCTTTGCTTTAGTCCAGTGTTCTTTAACTCCCTGTACATCTCCAGAGGGTTGTACTGGTCATCTTGGGGGGCGTCTTTGTTCTGTGCATGGTCAGAGACCATCTGACAATCCACATTATAGGCAGCATAACTTAGAGGCATCCTGATTAGCAAGGATCTGCTCTCTTGGAAGTTGGCTCTTCTCTCTGCTTGTGTTTTGGTACAGAAATGGAGTCGTGTCACATAACTTCTTCAGTGAACATTGAAAAGGGATTATACAGCTCAGAGAAGACACAAGTCTCTGAAAGCTGCTCATTACCCAGGTTAAACCCCCCCAAACCAAAGGCAGCTTGGTGACAGGAGTGAAATGAAGAACCCGAGAAGAAAGCATGAGCTAGTTCTGAAAGTGGATCGGTTCGTAGGCACAGCATCTACAAAACAGGGTTGCCAGAAGCACTTAGAAGAGCAACCGGCAGTGTCTCTGGGTGCGACTGGATGTAGTAACGTGCCGAAAGGACCGAGGCAGCGCAGAGTAGGCAAAACCAGCACTGTCTGGAGAGAGCGTTGCCGTTGCTGAAGTGCATTTCAAAGCTCACATCCACTGCTTCGCGTGGGACTTGAGAGGTGGTGACGTGGTGGTAAGGGGTGCGTTAGTACTGGAGTTGCAGCAAGGCCAGAAGGAGCAGTTCCGAACAGGTCAGGTACTGGTGTTGGTGCAGGTTGGCCAGAGAAGTTGATGGGGACATCGTGGTGGTTCTGCATGGGTTTTCTGCATCTTCTGGAACTGGGAGAAGCTCATAAGGGAGGGGTTGTGCTGTTGTGTCTCAGGTCACACAGAACCCACTGTTCTTAGTAGTTTAGTGGGGCATCCCAACTTACTAGGTTAGATATTTGGGGTGGTGAGAGGGGGAAACGTCTCACAGCCAGCTCCTGCTGCTCAAATCTGGTTCTACCAGACCTGTGCCTGGAGGGGAAGCTTCAATACTCTCCATAATACACCTGGAGCCAGCTCTTGGAACAGCTCGTGTCACGGGGAAGACGCATCTGAAGTGGGAGAATTCCCAGAGCTGCCATTAGGCCAATGCATCTGTGTAAGCACCGAGGAGGATGGGTGGACACGGACAGATCTCCATCAAATCGAGCCACGAGGTCCTTACACTTCCTCTGCTGCAGCCAGTCCGCAAGAGCTGGTGAAAAGGCACTGCCAGGACCTCGGCAGGTAAAACAGGATGGGAAGAAGCTTGTTCTCTAAGAGCAGCTCAAAGGTGTTGGGTTTACTTGGCAGGTAAGAGAAATGGGAAGTGAGGAGGCAGCTCCTGGTGGCTGTTGGCTCACTGGAAAGATCCCATGGGAGTTTGTGGTGACTTATTCAGAATATCAGAAGGCGAAAGTCTCTTTCTATAGGACAGTGGGCCAGTAGAAGGGCAAAACATGGAGGCACAAGAACAGGCCATGTGGCTCATGTGGTTGGAGCACTGAGCAGCAGGAGTTAATGCGTTAATGCATCCCAGGATCTGTGAAACGTGAACGAAGTGGGATGCTTTCTAGACCAGACACCTGTGGCTCTTGCAATTAAACCCAATCCCAAGCTGAATGTTGAATTGGTCCCAAAGGCAGCGACTGGGAAGGACCATGATGTGAAAAGTGAGGATTTGAAGCTTGAGAAGGGGACCTGTGGAATTTGAGCACCTGGGCATTGGAGGTAATGGATGAGCTTTACAGTTGATCTCTGTTGTCACAATGCAGCAGTGGGCTGTGCTGTCACTGCCAGGAAGGGTTCCTTAAAGCTCTGTAGAAGGTCATGGAATCCCAGCCTGGTTTCGGTTGGAAGGGACCTTACACCTCATCCATTTCCAACCCCTGCCCTGGGCAGGGACACCTTCCACTGGAGCAGCTTGCTCCAAGCCCCATCCAGCCTGGCCTTGAGCACTGCCAGGGATGGGGCAGCCATAGCAGTGCGTCACCACTCCTGCAACCTGGAAGAAGGAAATACCCTCAGGTACCTGAACCGTGCCTGTTCTGCAGCTCCATCCTTTCAAGTGCTTGATAAATCATGAGTGGGAGGGATGGAAGGAT